>PVKC010004546.1:0-35401 GCA_004027635.1 Crocidura indochinensis
AAAATATATTTCGTTTCTATGTTCAATCAGTGGTATGTGAAAAGAACAATTATTTTAGTATATGTGTTCCAGAATTAGAAGGTACATTTATAGATTTTTAATTTGTTTTATAAAATATATTTAATGAATTGGTCATTGGTAATACTGAAATACTCTAATAGATATCTATAAAGCTGAAAATATGTGTATAGCTGGACTGGCAATATAAGACAACTGATAGGATAAGTAAGCCCTGAGCATCCTCAGGTGTGATCAAGTCCAAAAAATAAAATTATTTGCAGAGATAAAAGCACTGCAATTAGAGTATTTTAAAAACGTTAAGCTAAGAAATAAAATATCATTTTTAATTAACTCAATTGTTCATGTGTAAAAGAATAATTAATCTTAGTTGAATGTGAGTTTTCTATGACCAAAGTCATAATACAGCAGGTAAGGAACTTGCCTTACAAGGGTTTGATTCTGCACCACATGTAGTCCTCAAGCCCCATCAGAGTGATCCCTGAGTGCAGAGCCTAAACACTAACTGCCAGGTGTACACCCCCCCCCAAAAAAAAAACAGACAAAAAGAATATGAGTTTTCAGGATAGATTTTTTTTTTTTTGGTTTTTGGGCCACACCCGACTGTGCTCAGGGGTTACTCCTGGCTGTCTGCTCAGAAATAGCTCCTGGCAGGCACGGGGGACCATATGGGACACCGGGATTCGAACCAACCACCTTTGGTCCTGGATCAGCTGCTTGCAAGGCAAACGCCGCTGTGCTATCTCTCTGGGCCCTAGATAGAATTTCTTAATAGTAACAGGACAGAGTATCTTGTCAGCCCAGTTCTTAACATTGTGTTGGAGCAAGTAAAATCACATTGTTGATGGCTGTTTCCCATTTAAAGATTTTCTTATGCATGTTTTCTGAGTCATGTGTACCCTTTGGCTCAGTGGGTAGACTGAAGTCATGAAGTCATGAAGGTAGATGTCTCCTATGTTTCTGTCTTGTTTTAATTTCATAGCCATTTTCAGCATTGTCCATTTCTAACAATATAAAATACCTTGTTTTCCACTTGATTGTACAGGAAAGATTTGTAATATGTATATGTGCCTGAAAGTCAGACTTGGGCAAATGCAATGCCAGAAGATCATGAAGCAAAGTAAATATATATATATATGTATATATATATATATGTATATATATATATATATATATAGTACATAGTATATAGTAACATTGACTCAGGGGCATTCCCACCACCAATGTTGTCCTCCCTCCACCCCTGCTTCCAGCATGCATTATACTGCTTCTCCTTTGCTCCCGGGCTGCTAGTATAAGTGGTCCCTTCTGTGTCTAGATTGGGTATCAATTCTGTTGTAGTTGGCCTTGGATTTGGTGTTTAAGTCTGATCAATTTCTACTCAATGTTCTTGGTGCTCCTCACTTGCTAATTTTATAAATCACTCAAGTTTTTTGACTCTTTGATTTTAAGAGGTATGTTCATTAATGGAGAAGAAAGTTTTTTGTTTTTTCTTTTGATTTTGGGGTCACACCCGGCAGCACTCAGGGGTTATTCCTGAATATATGCTCAGAAATCGCTCCTGGCAGACTGAGAGGACCATATGGGATGCTGGGATTCGAAGGGTCCACGGTCCTTCTGCATGCAAGGCAAATGCCCTACCTCCATGCTATCTCTCCGGCCCCTGGAGAAGAAATTTTATCTTGTATACAGAAAACCATTTATATATTGCTGGTTCACCACCTGGATACAATTCAGTTCTGTTCATCTGCTCAACTAGTATCTGGAACACCATCCCACCCCATACTACTGATTACAGAGATTACAAATTTCTGCACATTTTTGGAAGAAAAGAAGTTAGAAAGACTTGATTAAAATAAAAATTTAATGCTAAAAACTTAATTGCATGAATATCAGTTTCTTTATAGTAATTAAATCTTAAACTCAAAGGATAATTTCTCTCTTCTAATTAGAAGATAAATAACGAATAGACACACACCTGCCATTTAAAGGATATAGTTTGCTCACTTGTACTCTTTGAATTGAATAATGATGAACTGAATTGTGAGTCCCAATTCTAATATATGTTAGTAACAGTAGAAAAGAGAGATACTTATTTTCCTGAATTAAAATATCCATTAAGTGTTTAATTTAGAAAATGCTAATTTTCAGGATCAGATATAAACTTTGACCTATACTGATAAAGGGCATATTAGAAAGATAATGTTTACTTTATGATTCTTATAAAATCTTATAAAATTCTTATAAAAATTCTTAAAAATTTATAAAATTGGACAAAATAAGTTTATAATCAATAGTGATAATGGCTGTTTTTGATAAGCATAAGTTAACTTTGTGAATGATTAAAACATTTTCTTTTTTTGGATTTGGGTCACACCTGACAGTGCTCAAAGTTTACTCCTGGGTCTGAGCTCAGGAATCACTCCTGGCAGGCTTGGGGGACCATATGAGATGTCAGTGATCCAGTTCAGGTCAGCTGTGTGCAAGGCAAATGCTCTACACTCTGTACTATCACTCCAGTCTGATTTTTCTTAATTTTTAAACCATTTTTATTAAAGCTGTAAGATTTATAACATTGTTAATGATACTTGATTACAACATTCCACTATCACACCCATTACCAGAGAGCTGAAGGTTTCCTAAGCTGTCTATTGCTAGTTGAGCATTCTGTGTTGTTGTTCTTGTTTACTGAGCTTAGTTGTATTCTACTTTCCCTTATAATTTGGTGTGCTCTTGCTGGGCTGTCAGCATTGTGGAGTTTGGAGATGTCATTGCTGCATATGCACCAGTATCTCCAGGATTTGTAGAGTTGGCTAGTAGTTTCAGTGACTTAGCGTGGCTACATCTCCTCCAAGATTAGTTACAAAACTGTGAAGCTGGACTGTTCATTACATCATGACAGCTGTGGTGGGATTAGGGTCTCTCATGCAAGATCAATTCTATAAAAAAAATCTTTAGTGCTAATAACTTTTTTTATCTTACTTGGGATAGATCTCTCTCTTTTCTTTTTTAATTTAAATCATACACAGATAAATGAATTACATTATGTCAAATTTCATAAAGTTGTAAATCAATGATAGATAAGATATTCTTTTTCAAAAACTGTCTTTATAAAAATATATTTATTTTTTTAATTATAAGTATTTATTTAAGCACCATGATTACAAGCATGTTTGTATTTAGGTTTCAGTCATGAACAGAATACCCCCCTTCACCAGTGCAGCATTCCCACCACCAATGCTCCTCCCCCACCCAACCTGTACTTTTCTCATTCTTTAACATTGTCATGCTAGTTGTTAGTGTAGTTATTTCCCTATCAGCGTTCACCACTCTTTATGGTGAGCCTCAAATTGTGAGCTGGTCCTTCTAGGGCTTCCAACCCTTAACTCTATTGTCTCTGGGCCTTATTACACTAATGTCTTTAATTTTTCTTAAAACCTATAGGTGAATGAGACTATTCTGCAACTCTCTCCCACTGACTTATTTCACTCAACATAATAGATTCCATGTACATCCACATATAGGAAAGTTTCATGACTTCATCTCTCCTGATGGCCGAATAATATTCCATTGTGTACATGTACCACAGTTTCTTTTGCCATTCATCTGTTGAAGGGCAAAATATATATATTTTTAAATTAATATTGTGATAATGCTGTGATAATACATTTAAAAATTAATCTGAAATAGGAGGCCAGAGAGATAACACAGCAGTAAGACATTTGCCTTGCATGTCTTACAGTACAGATGGTAGTTCAATTTCCAGCTTCCCATATGCTCACCGAGCATGCCAGAAACGATTTCTGAGTGCAGACCCAGAAGTAACCCCTGAGCACCACTGGATGTGACCCAAAACAAAAGCAAAACAAAAATTTATCTGAAATAGATAAATTCTTAAAAATGTAAGATTGAATATAGAAGTATAGTCAAAGAAATGCAATATGGGATTTATGTTAGGAAATATATTATAGGGCCCGGGAGATAGCATGGAGGTAAGGCGTTTGACTTTCATGCAAAAGGTCATCAGTTCGAATCCCGGTGCCCCTTATGGTCCCCCGTGCCTGCCAGGAGCAATTTTTGAGCATGGAGCCAGGAGTAACCCCTGAGCACTGCAGGGTGTGACCCAAAAACCAAAAAACAAAAAGAAAAAAAAAAGAAAAAAAAAGAAAATATATTATAGATGATGCACAAGAGTTTGCATTAATAAGTAAAGGATTATAGTAAAATTTTCTATGGATGTAAAAACACCTGATAAGATATCTAGCATTCAATATAAATAAAGTGTTAATTTACTATTGTAAATATATACAATGTCTTAGCAAGATAGGAATAAACAAACCTTTCTTATTTTAGTAGAGGCTAACCATAAGCACCACAAGTGAAAGCCATATTGTATGTTAAGTTGTGAGGACTTTGTTTTGCCTTTAAAGAAGTTCCTTTTATAATTAATTATTAATATTTATTATTTTATAAATAAATTATTTAATTGAATCACCATGAGGTGCACAGTTACAAAGTTATTAATGATAGACTTTCGGTCATACAATGTACAATACACTTTATCAGTGCACACTTCCTGCCTCCACCCTTGTTTGCCTATCCTCTCCTTCCTGCCTTCTCCTCCTGCCTGCCTCTGTAGCAGACACTATTTTTCCCTTTTTATTTATTCATTCTTTTCTTTCAGACACTGTGGCTTGCAATATTGTTACTGAAGGTGCATCATGCATATCCCTTTTATCTCTTTCAGCAACCAGTTCATGTTCAGAGTGATCATGTTCAACTATCATTGTCACAGTGGTCTCTTCTTTGCCCTAACTTCACTTCCCTACTCTTTGTAGCAAGCTTCCTACCAAAAGCTGGTTCTCCTGGCCCTCATCTCTATTGTCTTCGGATATTAGAACCATGTTTTCTTTTTTTAATATCCCACAAAATATTGCAATCATTCTATGTCTATTCCTCTACCTCTGATTCATTTAACTCAGTATAATATAAGCAGATTTCATGACTTCATTTTTTCTAATAGCTGCATAGTATTCCATTGTGTAGCTGCATCATAGTTTCTCTGTCTACTCATCTGTTCTAGGGGACTTGAATTATTTCTAAATTAAAGAAGCTCCTTTAATAATTCTTTAAGACAGAAGTCAGAGTGGTGGTGCAAGCAGTAAGGCTTGCTAAAAGACAGTGAATTTCCCCAAGATGTTCCTTGTCCCTGAAACTTTGTATTTTTCCTTCAATTCTGAATAATAATCTGAATCTAGAGTATTCTTGATGAGGTATTTATTTTTTGAGTATCAGTACTATATTCCTTCATTCTCTCTGGATATCATTTGATAGATCTTCTATGAATTATGTGGGTGCCTCTTTGTATGTAAGTTCTCTTTTTGATCTTGCTGCTTTAATTATTTTGTATTTTTGGATTTTGTCATCTGAGCACAGGGTGTCTTCCTATTTTTGCTGAGACTCTTCAGGCCTCTTGGATCTCTGTGCCTGCATTGTTCAATTCTGAGACTTCCTTTCTCTGATTTCTTGATTGTTTCTTCATCAAATTTGCCTTCTTAATCTTCAGATTCTCTGGTGATTCTTCTATAGTTCCTCTTAAACTCATCCCACTGTTTTCTGGTGTTCTGTTTATATCTTTTCATATTTTTTTTTCACTTTTTGTTGTTTTCTAAAAGTTTCCTTAAAATTACCTTGGAGCTCCTTAATCTTTTTTTTAATGTTTTTCTGCTTTTCAGAGCATCTACTGGTTTTTCTAATATCATCTACCATATTTTTCATTTATGCTTATAGTTTTCTCATTTTAATTCCTCATACTTTTATACTCCTTTGACTACCTGTGCCACTGTTTTATCAACATCTTAACCATGGTGTCACGAAATTCATTGAACTTTAATTTATGCTGGTTGAGCCTTCTCAGTTGTTGCTTTTACTTATTGAACTCAGTGGGATTTTATGTGTCTTCCCCTTTGGTTTTTGGTGTTCCTACTTTTATGAGAGTGAATCTTTGTAGTTTTCCTCACCTGGGACTCTGAGGAGTTTCTTTTTCCATCCCTATCCATTTTCATACAGGATAGGAAGTATAACTGTAAGCAGTGTGAAATCTGATGGACAGCAGTTAGGATATGTGTAACTGGACCCTTTGAAATGGCAGAGGTCTACTAGTTGGAGGCTGGATATCAATCTCATATGATAGGGTATGGCAACAAGCAAAGTTCCAGTTTTCTCAGTGATCTTCTAAAAATTGAAGGTAAAGAGAGTAATTCTAGTTCCATCAAAAGAGGAAAAGCGTGAAGCCCCTTTGACTAAGATCAGGTTTCTCTATGAGGGATTTCAAAGTTTAATATACTGTGCTTCACCTGAGGGCTATATATCTTCCTGTGAACTCTTGTGATATTCCAATATCCTGAGGATAGGACCATAGAATGAAGCTAGGGTACAACTTGTTGGACAGGGGGCAGAAAGTTGAAATAGTTGAGAAACATTGATATAATGCTAGGGAAGAGAAAAAGGTAGCAAAGAGGGTAGTGAAATTTGGGGCTTTAAAGGAAATAGAAATATGTAGTTCAACTCCAAACTTCACATCTGAATAATCATTTGATCGCTTTCACTTATTCAATGTAACCCACCCAGATTGGCACCGAACTGAGACTTGACAGTGTTTTTTTTTTTGTCCTTTCTAGCTGTCTGTATTCTGTTATATATTCATTCAGTAAGTTCTAAAACTGTAACATTAGGGATATTTTTATTTCCCAACATTGCTAACTACTGTAAAAATTGTGTTTTCTCTCTATTAATATAATTAGATTGAGATGTTGTACAAGGTAAAGATCATGACTCATGCTGTGAAAATCTGGGTTTGGTCCCTGACACAAAACAACAAAAAAACCACTTTATCTCTATTGATATAATTGAGCATTACAGATATTTGTTTTGTAGATGGCAGAATTATATATATTTTCCTGCAGCATGCTCTAGTAATGGCACAAATATTTAGTGTTTTCCAGAAAACTGTAAATTTTCTTCTTCGATGCTAAATCAAAACTCGACAAGAAGTCATTTCTTTACAAATTTCATTTCTTTGGTTACATTATATTCATTGGTCTGTGTTTTCTTTTTTTCTTTATCTTTTCTTCTTTTTTTTTGTTTGTTTTTTTGGGTCACACCCGGGTTGCACCTGGCTCTATGCTCAGAAAGCGCTACTGGCAGGTTCGGGGGACCATATGGGATGCCAGGATTTGAACCACCGTCTTTCTGCATGCAAAGCAAATGTCTTACCTCCATGCTATCTCTCCAGCTTCTGTCCTTTTATTTTTAATATATCTTTCACCCATGTATAAGATAATTTGACATCATGCACTTGTCATTTGAAAACTATTGATTCAATGTTATTATACATATTTTTCAAAAGTTGACACTTGTCCTTATAAATATTAAATAACCCATTTTTCATGTTTCCACCCATATCCTCAGAGAGTCTTTAATAGGAAGCTTTTGAGTGTATAGTTTCCTACATATTCCTTCTCAATATACTAATATTTACTCACAAGTATAAAATTTATCATTGACAGTAAATGTCATCATTTAAATTTTTTGAAATGAGAAGTTCACTTTGTTCATTTTCAGGGAAGAGTCTTCAGATATGCAGTTCAAAATAACAAGACTTTATGAGAAAAATAACTAGCCAAATTTTCCTTTTAATTTTATCTTTTAAAGTTATTTTTTCCACTTTCATAGTGGAGAAATTTTTCTATGTTTTTTCATATTTCTTTATATCCTGAACAAATATTTAAAATGAGAGTTAAAAGACCCTTTCCTATGGAATTGCAGTTTTCCTGCCAGGTCCCCACTCTACCCCTTGTAGGAATTCAGAATCTTGAGGAAGTTGTATGTCGCTAAAAACCTGTGTGATCTTTACTGTGAACACACAAGACTCCCTCTACTGTTTGAGTTTATAATTGAACAACAGTGTACAGCTCAACTCTGTACTAATGGTTTCATAGGATTAAGAATGAGAATGCTCTTTATATTTCTAGATGGATTTATCAAGACAATCTTAAGCTATAATTATTTTTCTTTCTCATCTGGACCCAGCTTCCAATTTTGCTGTCTCTTTCTGTTTCACAAACTGTATTTTATTCATGAAAGGCAGCTATTTGATTTGAAAATATTGTTCAGAAAGATGAATGGCTTACACACAACTAGGACACGGTTGGGTTAAGCTTGAATTCCCATCCTTTCCCACCATAGTCTGTTCTTTATAAAGCATTTATAAATTTGACTGAGCCTCTCACATAGTAAAGCATGTAATGGTTAAGTCTGTCTAGCTCTGTGCCAGCATCACAAGGCCCAGGAAATGTGTGTGTTTTCTTTTTCTTTTCATTTGGCATTTTCCACTAATTCATATTGCTCTTGTTTATGAATATATCCTGTATCTTATACCTTTATATGTGTTTAGCATTATCCTAAAGAATTGAATAATGGTTTAAATAACATATTTTTTCTTATTGTTTTTGGCCACACTGTTGGTGCTCGGGGAAGTTCCTGGCTCTGCACTCATAAATTATTCGTGGCAGGCTTGAGGAACAAGACAAGAGCCTATACATAGTACTATTTTTCTGACCACATACATATGTTTAAAAGCCAACACCAAAGGCTCCCATAATAGACATCTTTTATACAGTGAAACTGAGTTGTGGACTATGCCTTAATCAAAGCAGTTATTGTTCAATGGATTCAGTGGATTGGATAGTGCTATTTAGTACCCAAAAGTCTGTAGTATGAGACTGAAAGAGCAGCCAAGACACATATAGATTCCGATAGCAGATCAAGATGTCTTAGGACTGGGACCATTGTTGGCCAGAAGTTAAGAGTGAGGAAGAAATTGGTATTGGAACATTGTATGCCTAAAACCAAAGCATGAATAACTTTGTAATTAGTGATTATTTCAATTAAAAATTAATGTTTTAAAAGCAATGTGTTTATGTAGTTCAGGAAGAGAGATGAAAATCAGTGGAATACAGACACACACAGACACACACACACATACACACACGATCTTGACCTCAGGAAACCAGGGGATTGTTTTTAAGAAGAGTGACTATAATCGTTCATGGTTCAATAGACAGCTATCCTAGCTTAAGTCTAGAAACAAGACAGTGACACTCTTTTATTTTTCAGTTGGATATAAGAAGGTAGTTTTAAAAACTCTTTGTAAAACAACTCAAAGAAAAGAAATATTTGAAAAAATGAGGTTGGAAATATGAATTGGTTAAGTATTAACCAATTTGTTAAGTATTAAGTATATGATCATCCTCTCATTTTCCAATGATATCCTTCATATTCTATTATCTTCAGCTTCTCCTTTAGACTTCAGCTAATATGGTACTTTGTGATAGAGCTTTAGCATAATTCATCTCTAAGACTAGATTGGGAATCTTTTTATGTACCACTTCTCTGCATCAGATGTAGCTCTGCTGCAGTTTGTCATGTAATCGTTTTGATTAGCAGGACATGGTAAGTTTGCTGAGAATGTTTCTGAGAAGCTGTTTATCATATCCTCATGACTAGAAGTATATTTGGCTCACAGAAGTTAATCACTTTCATAGATACTTGAAAAAGTGAGAGATTGAGGTGGCAGCAAAACTATTAACACAAAGGTATTAGGCATGTGCAGATTGTTTAGAAGTGTTATAAGCAGATTGTTTAGAAGTGTTGTAGAAAAGGATAATAGAGATCGTTAAGATGAAAATAGATGGGATAGGTGGCTAAATAATTGATTTTTACTGTAACAAATATAAGGTTTATTTTGTTCTTTGCTTGAATTATTTTCCCCTTCTACTTTCTCTGAATTGATAATTGGGAATTAAATTGGGATATTTTATGCTTGAACTATTCAGCCAACATTTAAATATTTTCAAGACAGCTATTTTATATGGCAGCTTTTAAAGTAAACTATTATTAATGAATTACTTGAGGATAATAGTGTAGTATTAATACTATTAATGTTGCTTTGAGGCATAGGGAAAATGTGAGCTGTTTGATTTATTAGGGTTTTTTTTTGGGGGGGTGACTATACCTGTTGATAATTAGGGCTCATTCCTGGCTCTGTGCTCAAGGATCACTCCTAGTAGTGCTCAGCAGAAAATATGCAATACCAGAAGAAACACCTTAAACCTGTACTGTCTCTCCAGCTTGAAAATGTGTTTTTCATTAGGCCTGAAATTAGATTTTCACTGGTGAATGTAATATATTTTATATCATCAGTTTATACTGATTTACTTTTAAAACACATAAAAGCCTATTTACTTCAATAAAATTCTTTAAATGAAGTTTAACTAGATTTAGATATTTTATTGCAGTGAATAAAAGTATTAAGCACTATTACTTTATGACATTATGAGTTCAAACATAGACTTTTTTAATGTTTTACACTCTATCTCAGACAGGACATTCTAAAGCATATTAAAGCATATTAAAGGATGTTTTTATTTCATAAAGATACACTTAATATAAATCTTACATTTGTTTTAAGATAGTTAAAACAAAATAAGAATCTAAGTATTGTCTTTTTCAGAGAAGTAGAGAACTTTGGGATATTTGATGGAGAGATGGTGACAATAGTTGTGCATTTGGAGTTGAAACATTGAATACATAAAGCTACAATAACTTTTTAAGTGAATGAAAACAATCTTTTTAATTTGGTTTTTGAGTCACACCTGGCAGCACTCAGAGGTTACTCCTGGCTCTACGCTCAGAAATTGCTCCTGCCAGGCTTGGGGAACCATATGGGATGTTGGGATTCAAACCGTCGTCCTGCATGCAAGGCAAATACCTTTTCCTCCATGCTATCTCTCCAGCCCAACAATTTTTTTTTTAATTTCCCTTTCCAGGGTTGGAGCAATAGTTTAGCAGGTAGGGTACTTATCTTGCATAAGGCTGATTCAAGTTCAATCCCCATCTGATGCAGCCCATCTGATGCCCCAGTTCCTCCAGAAGTGATCCTTGATAGCAGGGCTGTGAATAAGCCTAAGCACTGTTAGGTGTGACACAACCTCTCCCTGCATCAAATTTCCTTTTCTCTCCCTGCTTTTTTTCATTTGCTGTTGATGTGATGGCTGGATGTTGCATTGACTTGATTGCAGTATTTTCCCACTCTGTGGTGGCACACCAAAGAGGGCAAACATTTATCTGATGCCCAGGAACCCAAACAGCATGGCTACCAGTATCACTCTGGCAAGTGGACTGAATCTGGTTTGCTTTCTCTACAGAGTCCTCCTAGAACATATAACTTGGAAATTTTGGGAGTTAATACTGCAGCTCTCATTAATGTAGGGGGACAGTTGCTGTACAAGTATGCTTGGTACCTTGCCCTGTGTTGACACTGCTAAAAGATATTAGTTGTGACATTCTCCATGGGAATGATATGCAATTGTATGCAGCCATTAACCACCTCATTTCTGAACATTGCATTGTATTTTCTACCATCTGCCTCAATTTCTTTGCTTTTGCATTTGTTTCCAAGGATCACCTCTCAAATACCTTGCGCCCATGCCTCTGTCTTGGTGTCTGCTCTCACATTTTTTTTTAATTATAATAATATTTTTATTTAAGTACTGTGGTGTCAAACATGTTTGTTATTTAGGTTTCAGTCATAAAAAGGACACCTCCCTTCATAGCTAGCATTCTAAGAATGTTTCAATCTCATATTATTGATCTCTTAGATTAGTTTCAATTTTTCATGACTAGAATTGTTAGATGTATAAATTAAATAAAGCAATCTAGAATTCAGGTACTGAATGCTGCCATTGTCTTCTGGAAGAAGACTAGAAAAAGAATTTTATCTGTGTTTTCAGGGTAACTATATATTTACAGATGGGTCTAATTTCTTTTTACAATAAATGTTAGATTAAAGGATTTGCATATTTTGAAAATGAAATTATTATTTAGAATAGCTATTTTAAATTCCATAATTTTTGGTTTCCTATATACTTCTAATGACAGGACATTAACTTCTTTAAATATTTGTCAGAGTTTGGGAAGAAATTATATCTAGTTTTAATATCTAGATTTTGTAGACATTTTTGCTTACACATATTTTTGTTTGATATACAGTCTGTTTGACTCTTCTTTTTCTCTGAGTAAATGCTGCACTTGACTTTGTGAACTTTGACATATCAAGGCTTTTAATCCTTTGTATTATTCTTAGAAATCATTTCCCAACACCATCTTTTTCTGATTGTTTCTTAAGAGTTACTTTCATTGGCTTCCTTCCCAAATTCTACACTGATCTTTTTCCCCACATGGACATGCTCAACATTTTTTCTTCCTGTAGGTATTTCACCTTATTTTTTTTTCTTCTCCCCTCATCTGGTTCTTGTAGCATTATAACATAATTGATGGCTCCTTCTGCTGTGCTTGCTCACTGGTTGTAGAGGAAAATACATATTTCAATCACTGGGAAAGATGACTTTAAAAGCTTCTGTTCCTCCAACTCTTGAGAATGACAGCCCCAGTCAGCTAAGCAGAGGCCTCCAAAAGTTATGACTGAAACAACTACAAACATGTTTGTAATCCTGATGCTTAAATAAAGACATTAATAAGTATAAAATAAAATATTTTTAAAAAATAAGAAAACCCCCACAAAAGTTAAAAAACCACAGCCTGGAAGATTCTGAAGTCATGAAAATGCTGCCTACATTTCCCTTTGTTTCTATGATCTAACCTTTCTAGAAAACTCGCTGCCCTTTGTGCCTATATTCAGGGAACTCTTTCTATTTATGTATAGTTGGCAGATCTGCAAATTGCTTTCAAAATCGATTGCTAAATGTGCTGACAGCACATGCTTGGCCAAGTCCAGAGGACCAGCAATCTTTCTTAAAGCTTAATCAATAGGGATGGCTGCTATCTTTGTATAATGCCACAGGGTCAAGTCTAAATTACATTTGCACAACATGAGTGTTTTCCATGCTAATACAGATGCCAGAGGACTCTAGGGAGGGGTCACCCACCCTGCTTTGTAGATTTATAATCACTGATCTACAAAACCAGGAAAGGAAGAGAAAGAAAACTCTTGCATCTTTAAAGTGTTATCTGACTTTGACCAGCAGCATCTTCAGACTAAAAGTTTCTGCTTCTTTCTTTTCATGCAATTAAATTGTTTTGAATTTATATTCACAAGACATGGAATATTTCTTCATATTTTTGTATTTTATAATCTGTATTGCATTAAAACTACAAATCATCATTTTGAGTGGATTTGATTTGTTGTGTTTGTGTTTTACAGTAAACATGTCTAAAAAGAACAATGCAATGTTTATATCTTAATTTTATTACAGAATGTTGTTAAGTGGTAATGTTTATATAGATATTATCATTAAAAACTCATAAAAGAGAGCTGGAGAGATAGTGCAGTGGTAGGGCTTTTGCACTGCAAGCGGCCGACCCAGGACCAATGGTGGTTTGAATCCCTGCATCCCATATGGTCCCCTGTGCCTGCCAGGAGCGATTTTTGAGCACAGATTCAGGCCCTGAAAGCCACTGGGTGCAACCCAAAAAACAAACAAACAATCAAAAACAAAAAAACTCATAAAAGGAAGTAAAAGCAAAGATGTTAATAGTTTCAGATGCCAGGCAGATAGCTCAATGGACTGGAGAGCATGTTCTGCATTTAGGACCCCTGTATTTCATGTTTTCATCCCTGGAACTATATTTTTTCTGTAGATAAAGGTTTTATGTGTTCCCTCATAAAAGGAAAGACAGTTACAGTTGTGTGATTGAACCTTTAGCTTTATTTTATTTTACTATTTTATTTTATTTCGAGGAATTTTCAGGAAAGACAACACATCCAGCAGTACTGCAGGAATTGACCTTCTGGGCCTGAGCTACCTATCTTGCAAACAAGAAAAGTTAAAGCATTTTTCTTCCATGGGGCTGGGCTAATTTTATATACAGCACCAAATAGAGCCCCTTGAGCTCCATCACTTGTGACCCCAGAGCACAGAATTAGAATTAGCCCCTGAGCACAATTAGGTGTGTCACCTAAATCACCCATACAAAGGAACAATCTAGACTTTCAGTTTTATAAATTTTATATATAGTTTTATATAATAGTATTTTGTTTATGCTTTTTTGAGGAAAGTCCACATTGTTTTCCAAAGGACCAGACTAGTCTACATTCCCACCAGCAATGAATGAGAGTCCCTTTCTCCCTACAGTCATACCAGCACTGACTGTTCTTGTTATTCTTGATGTGTGCCTTTCTGTTGGTGTGAAGTTGTTTTGATTTGCATCTCCCTGATGATTTTTGATGTGGAGTATGTTTTTGTTTTTTGTTTTTTTTGGTTTTTGGATCACACCCCGCAGCTCTCAAGGATTACTCCAGGCTCTATGCTCAGAAAACACTCCTGACAGGCTCAAGGGACCATATGGGATGCTGAGATTTGAACCACCGACCTGCATGCAAGGCAAATGTCTTACCTCCATGCTATCTCTCCTGCCCCCGCGTATTTTTTTCATGTGCTTTTTGACCATATGTATTTATTCTTTAAGAAAATTCCTGTTCATTTTTCTCCATATTTTTTATGTTTCTTTATTGTTAAGTTCTACCAATGTTTTATATATATTAGATATTAACCCCTTATCAGATAGATTCTAAGTGAACAGTTCCTCCCAATTCGTGGGCATTCTTTGAACCCTGGTCATCATTTCCTTTGAAGTACAGAAACTTCTTAACTTAATGTAGTCCCATTTGTTTATCTTTGTTTCCATTTACTTGATATTTTATCCTTAGAGATTCCTTTAGCTTCAAAGTCATGGAGTGTTCTACCTATGTTTTCCTCCTTGTACCTTGTACTCTGAGGTATAAGGATCTGATATCAAGGTCTTTAAACCATTTTTATTGCCTTTTGTGCATGGTTTTAGAAGAAGGTCTGAGTTCAAATTCTTAGACATGGTTGGCCAGTTTTCCTAGCACCACTTGTTGAAGAGGCTTTCCTTTCTCGACTTCACATTTTTCCTTTTTATGAAAAAATTAACATAATATACCTGGATCTGTGCTCAGGGGTCACTTCTGGTGGGACCATATGGCCCAGTAGAACATTTTTTAAAGTACTACTTTTAAAAAGCATTTAAATGGGGGCCAGAGAGATATCACAGCGGTGTTTGCCTTGCAAGCAGCTGATCCAGGACCTAAGGTGGTTCGTTCAAATTCTGGCATCCCATATGGTCCCCTGTGCCTGCCAGGAGCTATTTCTGAGCAGACAGCCAGAAGAAACCCTTGAGTACCGCCGGGTGTGGCCCAAAAAAACAAAACAAAACAAAAAGCATTTAAATGGAATTTTAAATAAATCAAATCAAACCTATCTTATCCCAAATAAATTTAAAGGATAAGACCTGATCTTTTGGTACCAGCTCTACTCATGATCAAGCCTTGTCAAAGCAGCTGCTGGAGGTAAGGTGCCTGCCTTGCCTGCGCTAGCCTAGGACAGACTGCAGTTCGATCCCTGGTTTCCCATATGGTCCCCCAAGCCAGGAGCGACTTCTGAGCGCATAGCCAGGAGTAACACCTGAGCGTCACTGGGTGTGGCCCAAAAACCGAAAAAAAAAAAAGAAAGAAAGATAAGAAGAGAAAACCTGTGCAGTTGGAGCTATAGCACAGCTGATTGGACATTTGCTTTGCACACAACCAACTTGGGTTCAATCTCCAGCAATCCATATGGTCCCTGGCATCCCATGTTTCCTGAGCCTTCCAGGAGTAATGCCTGAGTTCAGGACCAGGAGTAACCACTGAGCACTGCTGAGTGTGACCCAAAAACAAACAAACAAACAAACAGAAGAGAAAAGAAAAGCTGATTTGAGAGCATATTTATGAATAATTTTAAAAAACTTAGAGGCCAGAGCAATATCACAGCAAGAGAAGGACATTTGTTTTCCATTAGGGTCAATCCCTGGTATCCCATATGGTCCCTGGAACCTGTCAGGAGTAGTTTCAGATCATAGAGTCAAGAATAACTCCTGAGAGCTGCTGGGTATTAAACACACACACACACACACACACACACACAAACACACACACACAAACACCTTTTTTGGGGGGTGCCATAGCCATAGGACAGTGGGGCAGGATGTTTGCCTTGCACACAGCCAACTTGGGTTCAATCCCAGCAACTCATATAGTCCTCCAAAACTTCCAGGAGTGATTTCTGAGTGCAGAGCCAGGAGTAGTAACCTCTGAACACTGCCAGTTATGGTAAAAAACCAAAAAGAAAAATTGTATTTTGCTCTTAAAAAGAAAAAACTCATCACTTTACTCTGAACTCTATGCATATGGTCAAAATGTAAATAGGTGTAAATGTAAATGCAGGTGGCTGCCAGCGTTATTTTTGGGCTCCATTTCTGAGCTAGTGTTGGGTTTGCTCCTGATATGTAAAGCCACCAAAGCCAATCCCAGACCCCATGGTCTTGATGGATGCACAGTGTGTCTCAAGTGGGTCTGGGAACAGATGGGCTTAATTTGAAGAATGATTCCATTTTGCTTTGTGATTTAGATGGAGAGTGGTAGAAATCATTTCTTATGTGCTATGTTATGGTCTTTCTGAGTTTCTTTTTTTTCAGATGCTTTATAAAACTTCTAAAAATGAAATCAGCAGATTCAATCATTAATTTAATCACTTTTAAACACTATTTATGGAGCATTGTCTTGTGATGCTGCTTTAGTCATCTTGGACTGAGTATATAACAAAGTGCCATAAACTGAATGGCTTAAATAACATAGATATATTGCCTATGCTTCTGAGGCTATTTCACTTCAGTGTCAGTTAGGGTTTAGTTTCCATTGGCATTCTTCTGCTAGCTTGTCTCCCTTCTTGCACCCATGTCTTTTCAACAGTTCTCATATTGTCATTCTTCTGAACACATGATGAAAAGAGAACATCATTCTTTCTTCTTCTATAGTCACTGAGCCTCCCCTCAGGAGCTCACTTAACCTTATTTTGCCTTCTAAAGACACTCTCTCCAAATATAGTTATGATGTATTTAGTGCTTCAACTTAAGGATTTGTTGGGAGGGGGTGAGGTTAGCCCAAACTCAGTCTATTGCAAATTATTAAAAAAAAAAGATTGTTGATTTAATTTCTTTGGTCAAGTGAAAAGGCCAGCAATTGGCCTAAGAAATCTTGTCAGTGATGAATAATTATGAGGCTCTTCAGCATAGAGGCATGATTACCCCATCTGGACATTTGGGTTTATTGCACATATAATAGGATTCAGAGGTCTCCTAAAATTAAGTTTTTTAAAAAAAATAATTTTTATTTTGACCAAAATGGACTACAAATTTTCACAGTAATATTTTAATTACATAGTGACATTGAATCAGAGGCATTCCCACCATCAATGTTGTTCTCCCTCCACCCCTGTTCTCAACATGCTTCCCATATCCCCCTCCTTTGCACCCTGGGCTGCTAGTATAAGTGGTCCCCTCTAACTTGTTGTCTAACTTGTTGTAGATTAGGTATCAATTTTGTTGTCAATGGCTTTGGAGTTGGTGTTTAAGTCTGATCATTGTTTTATTTCTACTTGATGTTCATACGACTATTTGGTCTTGGTATCCTCCATTATTTCTCCTCCAATTTTGAGGCAGAACAAGATGGTTCAAGTTATGTAGTTCTGTTAGAAGGAAAGAAAAAAGAAAAAAGGGGGAGCAAAAGTCAAACAAACAATTAATGGGAGGAGTCCTTCGCAAGGCTATAAAGATCAATTTAAGAGAAGAAAGGGAAAAAGGAAGAAAAATATAACAAGAATACAAAAAAATCAAACAAAAAAACCCCGAAAAGCACCACAGCAATAAAGACAACAACCAAACAATAACCATGGTCCCGAGATAAAAAAACAAAACAAAGCACACACAAAAAAAACAAACAAAGACAAGCAACAATAACAAAAACATTAATTTGTGATTTTTTTCTGCATAGCCATAGTAAATATTGGCGAGATTAGAATTCCCTTAGTCTGAGGGTTTTTCCGCCCTTGAAGTATACTGTCATGGGAATAACTACAGGCTCCATACATGCTCTTATTCTTTCCCCTAGGTCCTTTTGTGATGTCTGGAAACTTTCCATTCAGTCATGGATGATAAAATCAGGCCTTTGTAACTAGAGATCTTGGTATTTACACAGGTCATAGGATGGAGCCTAGGATGGAGTCTTTCTTTATGGTTCTAGAAGTTCTATTTCATCACTGTTGTTTTAATCAGTCTTCAGTAGTTAATGTTCTTGATGTTTGCACCAATCCTAGGGAGAAGCCTAGGATAGAGTCTTTCATTATGTTTCCAGAAGTTCTGCTCAGTTGCAGTTGTCTCAGTCAGGCCTCTGGAATTAGAGATCTTGGTTGTTGTACAGGTTGTAGGCCAAAACCTACACTAGGACCTTTTTTATTGGTCCCAGAATAGCTTCTACCCAGTCATGGTTGTCAAAGTCAGTCTTCTGAAGTTAGAGATCTTGGCTTTTGCACAGATCAAAGGATGATGTGTCTTCTGATTTCATCTTATCATTAGATGGTGAGGTAAGACAATCTCCTCTTAGACCAAGTTGTTGCCATTTCCTCATTGTCAGGATGTCTTATCAAAATTGGCTCTTTATTGGTGTCAGAGCAGTATAAAATTAAGTTTTTTATGTAACAGTTCATTTGGGAAATCAATTCCAAATGCCCATGCTGTTACTTTTTTTCATAACACATTCTTTGTTTATGCAGAGTGCTTTGGGGGAAGATAAAGTGAAAAGAATTTAACTGCTTTGACTTTGGATCATGCTTTGCTACCACCATCCAGTTCTCAGTTTTCAACTAACTATGGTACCACTTTGACATTATAATGGCACTTGTCTTAGTATATGTATTTGTCAGGATTCAGGCTACAGTACTATTAATAGGTATAAATGTTTATATATAGATGCATCTATATATTAATGATAATACAGTAATTTAGATATGCAAGAATTGATAGGAATTTATATTACACTGACAATTCAGAGATAAGCTGGCTAGAACTAAAGTAAAATGCCTCTGCTGCCAACCTCTCTAGAAATATAGATTTCAGGGTCAAGGTCAGCTGTGGCTCATTGTCTCCTATGAGAATGGAGAAAGGTGTAAAGATGTTATTTACAGTCACTGTTAGGAAAACCAGCCATAAAAGACATTGGGGAAATCTCACATTCCTTCCACCAGAGCTTAGATGTGTTGGCATCACAAGCAGGGGAGTTAGTGAGAAGCATATCCTCTAGATAAATATTGTATTGTTATCAATTTTTTGCCTCAATAGTTATTATAAAAATTAGGGCATACCTCATTTATTCATCTAATAGTGAATTATAAACATTATAGCAACATACATGATAAATATTAAAAAGTAGCATAATACTTATTTTCCCCAACTACACACCACCCAAAATACCAAACCAATAGCATCAGCATCACCTAAAGCTTTATTAAAATTTAGGTTTTCAGGACCACAGAGACAGATTAATAGGCTGGAGCTGTACTCTACATGTTGGATGCCCAGGTTTGATATTCAACACAATTTCCCCTTCTTATTAACTTTCTCATCTATAAATTGGGGAAAATATTTGTTTTTTCTCATGAGATTTCTAGGGTAAAAAGAGATCCCAGAAAACTGGGGCATGCACATTTAAGGTGATATACCTATGTAGTATTGCCAGAGTGGAAGATGTTCATAGCCATGCACTGTTTGTGAAAGAACTCGTTAAAATATTGAGCAATTGAGACTTCAGTTCAGCTTCAGTGCTTGTAGTTTCATCAAACTTGCCCTCTCCGAGCTTTTGTTTCTCTTCAAGTAGGCAGGTGCCCTAGGGAAGACAAAACCATCCCCCATTTCTATAGATCCTTCAGGTACATAATAGAAGCAGATTTATCTGAGGTTCTGAAATACAGGGGAAAACCTTGCTGGTAGAAGAAAACCAATGAGCTCCAAAAAGAAATGGATGCTCTGATTGGCTGGTTTTCTGGGTTACTAGGAGTCAAACCTTTAATGTCCTTCTTGCAGCTGGAAGGGAATTTGCAGTGGGAAAGTTTCCAGTCTTGTTTTTAGTGGCAGGTACACACTTTGCCCTGTGGCATGGGGGTCTGATGGATTTAGAAAACTACTTGAAGGTTTGTCATAGGTCTCGCATTTCCTCTGTATCCCTCTCATTAAATTCATGTTTAACTCTCAGCTTGAATTTAGATCTTAGGGGCATAAACATGTGTAATGACATAATTTCTTAAAGAACTTTCCAGTAATTGTGACAATAGTAAGCAACTTTATCAGAGAAAGGTAATAACTAACATGTATAATAAACTTTAAAATAGAATGGTACAGTGTACCAATATTTAAAAGCAGCATATGTGCATATTAAAACCTCTTTTAATCTATATTAATTTTATGTTACATAGATTAAAATGAATCCAAAATATTTGGTACAATAAAAGATTTATAGTTGTGAGAATTCACATTATTTTTATTTTGCTACTTTCTGTATTTTTCTCAACGGATCTTATTTATATGAGATAATAACATTAACTAAACTGTTGCAGTTTCAAAAGCTTTTTTTTATCAATGCCATTTTGTTGGATCCTCACAGTCATCCTGTGCAGTAGGTGAAAGGCATGATAAACACAGCTAGTACTTAGGGCACTTGCCTTGCATACAGCCATCCAGGTTTCATCCCTGGGATTTCATATGTTTCTCTGAGTTTATCGGGAGTAATCCCTGATTGTAGAGCCAGGAGTAAATCCTAATCATCCCTGGGTGTGCCCCCTTTTTCCAAACAAACAAACAAACAAAACACAAAGAAACAGAAAGGAGAGAGAGATACTACAGGAGGTAAGTTCCTTACCTTGTATGCAGCATACTCTTATTTGATCCTTAATGCTGCATGGTCTTTAGCACATGTGAGAGAAATTGTTCAAGTTGAAACCTGTGAGTTGCTCTTCAACACTGCTTAGTGTGGCCTAATATCACAATAATAAATGAATAAATAAGTAAATAAACATGGATATTATGAATATTAAAATAGAGATTTCAAATATGAGGCACAATATATATTTTGCTTAATATACAGTTTTGGAGAAGAAAGTAAATGACAGAATTAAGAAAAAGAAAGACAAGTCGGCAATGCTTAAATGAAAGGAAATTTTAAAGAACCTTGAATATTTTGCTACATTTTGATGTGGGTGCAGCACACTCAGTAGTACTCAGGGCTTAACTGCATGCAAGGTAAATTCCTTATCCTCTGTACTACTTCTTCAGCACCAAGATTCCCTGCACATACTTAGATTTAGGACAGACATGATTTCTGAATTTGATTTATTATTATTATTAATTATTTATAGATTCAGGACCTCAATTTACCTATTTATAAAATGGATCAAGTACTATTATTAGGTATTGATTAAATTATTTTATATGTGTATGATCTTTTACAATCATATGGGCTGTTGGAGGATGAAGAATTTTTTTGAGGATGAGGATTTTAATTGTTTACATAAATAACCATGGAGAAAACCCTTAATAAAAGCTAAGACCTAGGAAAATATCTCCTAATATTAGTTAATAACATTCGCCTCAGCCTCATCACATCATCAGTCGATAAAAATGATGCAGTGGGAAAAGATGGAGGATTTCAGGGCAACAATTACTTTATCCTCCTAAGGATGATTAGCAAGTTTTCTATTTGATAGATAAAATGTTTTACTTCAGTGTGTATACACCTGACACTAGTTTTTAAATGCCAATGTTATGAAATATACAGGTTATACATTACATATTATCAGAAATTAATTGCTTATTAACAATAAGAAACCATAGATGCATATCAAATATTTATGATAACATGCCACAAAGAAAATACTAAAGTTAATAAAATATTAGAAGAGCTTGTGTTTATAGAATTGAAATACTTGGCAAGGTCAAGGCAAACCATCTCACCTTGCTCATTAATGATTATTTACTATCTTTATGGCTTATTAGATATTGTGGTTATATAATTATAAGCAAATCATTGTTGTCAAAAGTAAGCAATTGTTTTACCTTCACAAAACCTTGAACATGAGTTAAAGAGGATGAGGAATAATTTCCTCAAACTTGGAATTAATCAGAGCTGCTCTTCCATGGGGCTGGAGTAGTAGCAAATCAAATATGATATTTGACTTGCACAAGTTTGGCCGTGGTTCAATTCCCAGCATCCCATATGTTTTCCTGAGCACCAGCATGAGTAATTCTTGAATTCAGAACCAGGAGTTACCCTGAGTTCCACCTGGTGCCCCATCACCAGCACTTCCACACAATGAAAAGAATTTTACTATTCTATTCTATCTGGTCAATATATACTTAAAATATTAAAATGTTGCTTAATAAGCACTTATAAATAGAACTTCAGCATAGTTTATACCAACTGTCAGTATTGTTTATTGGAAGTACTGAAATTGATGGTTTATATCTGGTCTTGGAAGGACCACTGGAAGTCATTGTGCTTAGGCTGGTTATGTAGCTGAAATGTTTCTCCATGACAATCTTTATACAGAAACATACTAACTGAGGGCTATATTGGTAATAAAGGCTGTAGGGTGCTTTCCTTGAATATAGTCAACCCAAGTTTGATCCTCAACACTAAGCTTGACAGAAGTGGCTTCCACTTGCAGAGCCATCATCATTGCATTTGATCCCAAAGTCTCCCCTTCAAACAAATAAACAAACAAAAAAATCATTCCAACTGGGACCTATTGCTGAACTATCCTGAAGCCAGTTGAGCTGAGACTATTACCCAGAGAAAATGTTTTCTGGAAAACCAGTTGTTTTTATATGAATAAGCAATTTCCAATTGCTTTAAATCTATTAGTGCTTACATCAGTGGATTATTGAAGACCTAAAATATTAAGAGTAGTGATTAAATTTGACATAAGCACCACTTTTCTTCTTTTCCAAAATATGTAAAATGTTCTCTGCTGATCTGTTTTTCAGTCTCCCTGGTTATGGAATACAAAGCTATGCTGGCAGAACTACCCCTATCAGGTAAGATGATATTACTTACTAGATTTTTATATACAAAGAGTACCTTCCTTTGGTATACGTTGTGACTTTAGACAGGTCTCAGTAGGTTGAACAGCTGCCTTACTTTGGGGCCCTCTGCTCTTACTGCTTGATGATTGATATAGCCTAATGAAGGAATTCGTTTTTATTTTTTAGTAAAGTTTAGAATTCAAGCTCAATTACTCAAGTAGTTGGTATTATAGTATGGGCTGCATTTACTGGAGACTAAGATCACCAGTTAGAAAGCTTCTGTATTTAATCACCAGTTATCTAGACTGTGTCTAATTGGATCTTTTCCAGGTGGATGATCTTATCAGATTCTGTACCTAATCTATATATAATCAAATATGTATGTAATTCTGTATCTAATTAGATCACCAGGTATTGGCTTCTATATCTAAGACTAGTCTGGTCTGTTTTTAATTACTCGGGGGACCCTGATGACTTGATAACAGTACAGTACTGCCTCTGAGAGCAAGTGGACAAAACTTGAGGATAAAACTGAGCAGCATGCTGAGAGATGTTCTTTTTGTCCCTTAGGAACAATTTTTTTTTTTTGGTTTTTGGGTCACACCCGGCAGTGCTCAGGGGTTACTCCTGGCTTCGTGCTCAGAAATTGCTCCTGGCAGGCACGGGGGACCATATGGGGCACCGGGATTCGAACCGATGACCTTTTGCATGAAAGGCAAACGCCTTACCTCCATGCTATCTCCCGGGCCCCAGGAACAATTTTTAAACATGTCAATGAAGCCCCAATTTCGTTGATCATAGAGTCTATACTATTATATAAAGATGCCCCAGGTTGGAGGGATAGTACAGAAGTCAAATGCTGACCTGGGTTCAATCCCTGGAACATATATGGTCCCTCAAGCCCTAGCAGGAGTAATTAAAGTAGGAGAAAGCACTGGAAACTTTCAGTGTGGTCATAAAACAGGCAAAAAAATGCCCTATTGTAAAAGGTTATGAATGAAAACAAGATTTAAATTTTATTCCTGACCTTTTGGACCAGCTAACAAAAACAAATACAATTCTGAAACCAGGCACTTACTATACATGATTATAATTCTCAGGGCCATGGTTGTTTTACTATTTTAAATACTTGGAATTTTGTCAAGTGTAGCTCTGTCTGTGTCTGGTTAGAGTATATTGAGTGGAAATATCCACTAATATCTAGAATTCCATTCATACACTTTCATAAAAACCTAGAAAACCTAACACATGTTAGCGTGGTAGCTTCTGAATGCAGTGATTCTAGGAGATAAATTTTCTTATGCAAATAACATTGAAACAAATGTCATATAGAATATACAGCCTACACTTCCCCATAACTTAATGCGGTCTGCAATAACTCTTGTATCTGAGTACTGTTGAGAATTTATTTCTGAGAAAATTAATTACTAGAGTACTCGCCCAAAATTTAGTTGCAGACCATTTCACAGAGAGAATTATAGACTCAAAACATTAAAATTTAAGTATATGATAGTTAACATTTTAAAATAGACATCATCATTAGGGTAGAGAGAAAGATACCATATGTGAAGGTTTAGATCATAATTATCTTTTATTAATAAGACATTGATTATCAATAATAAGTCTACATATAGCTCTCAAAATCTAGAACCCTTTTGTGTCTCTTATGAGAATGGTGGCTATTCTTAAGTAAACTTCATTTTATAATTAAAAAAATAAGTCTGTTTGTTTGGTTGTTTTTTAATTTGGGAGCCACACTTGGCAGTGCATAGGGTTTATTCCTGGCTCCCTGCTCCAAGGTCACCCTTGTTGATCAGTTGACCATATGGGATGCTAGGGATCAAACCCTTGCCAATCACATGCAAGGCTTGTGCCTTACCCTTTATACTATCTTTCTGGCCCATGAGTTATTTTTTTCCCATTGACATGTGCATAAAAACACAGGTTGAAGTTCAGGGTCAGTGTCAAGTGGTTTTAGTTTGAACAATTAAAAAATGTTTTTAATGAGACCATTGTGATTTACAAGTATTTCATAGTTTCATGTTAGGCATATAGTGACAGTGTATTAGGGCCATTCAGTTAGAACACTTTAAAGGAGAGGGGTGAGGAAGAAGAAGAAAAATCTCAGGACTGGAGCAAATGCTCAGCCCTGTATTTAACCTTGAGTACCACAAGGTGTTCTATGTTCCACAGCAGCACTAGAACTGATCCTGTGACCCTTGAGCACAGCTGTCTTTGAGCACAGTAGTCCTTTACTACCCCCTCAACCCCCAATCCATCACCACTGAACCAGAGTAGTATTAAATCAACGACCCGAGCATTAATCTTCTGGTGTGCAAGTTAGTTAAGTACTTCTGGGAGTGACTCCTAGATCTCCTGAGTAGAAAATAAGAATAAATATACCCCTAAGAAAAATAATAAATGTTGGGGTATACTCCTGAAGTAGGTTTATTATGCTACTAGTATTAAATATATAGTTTTAAATAAATAGAATTTTAGACAAAAATAGTTAATGATCTACTTCAGTTATAGTAAAGACTTTCTGATATATGTACAGAGTATGTTTCTGATTTATTGTATGGTTGCATGTGCATGTGTGTATTTTAAGTTTAAAATAATGTTTTCTTCAGTTGGGCTTCGAGTAGTTTGTCATTAAGAGCACACATTCTGGGGCATTGATAACCCAGATCTGAATATTAACTGACAGCAATTTCCTATCAGTAAGGCAATCTGGAAAATGAGAGTGCTGATTTTATAGGATTTTTATAGGAGTCAAAGATTTAACAGGTCAGTAAGTTTTGTTAACTCTATGCACACCATAGTGTGGCAGTTGTCTTTATGCAATTCCCTCTTATAAACACTGTGGTTTCCAGATGTACTCTCATTTATATTGTGTCATTTTTTTCAGGGACATGGAATAAATAAATCCTACTAAAACTGAAATTTGTAGTGATCCTAAAGCCATACTCTGTTTTCTAGATTTCATTGTAGCCACATTTATCTGTGTTCCTATAGCTAATGCCTTTAATTTTTGGTGTGACACCGCTCACAGCAGTGTTTAGTAGCACCAGATCTATGCTCAGGAGTGTTGAGAAGTGGGGTATATAGTGTTGAGTGGGGGTGGGGTGTTGATTTCAGAGCTTCTTTCCAGTTGAGCCAAATCTCTTGCTTTCAAATTTAGGACAATTGAGTTGAAATATATTCTCCCCAAGATGTTGGTGAGCTGAGAAACACTGATGTTGAGGTCCTCTAGTGGGAGAGTATTCTATCTCTTTGTGTGTTTTCATGCTAGGATAAATCTTACCCAGGAAATATAATAAATATTGGGATATATTCATGAAATAGGTTTATTATTGCTGCCTATGTTTGACGCTGGTAAAGTTGGTAATTGAGTTCCTTGTGAATGTCATTTGTTGGACTGCTTTGCTTATACCAAACATTTACATTTCTATTTACTGTGCACTTTATTACCTTGATCATAGCAGTATGAATAATATTGTGATATATTCAGAGGTTTTTTTATTTATCCTTTTAAAGCAACACAGCTCATTACAGTCCAATACAATAAAAAAACAACCAACTGAAAATTATCTTTAGAAACTGTTTTTACTTTATTATGTATTTACATATAGAAATTATGTACCTCAGAGACAGGCAAAACAGGTTTCATTTCCAATTTTTAATAAATAAATTAAGGCTCAAACTTTATAGCAACTAAACTGTGGAATTGGTATACAGTCTCAAATTTCCTAGTGGGATGCTTAGCCTCGTATCCTGGCAGTGTCCTTGTCCCTCTGATCTTTTCATTAATAGTTCTGCATTTTTTATATATAAAATGTTCTGAATATTTTCTAAGAGGAAGAAAGCTCTGACTAATGCAGAACTTGAAGGTAGGCCATAGAGACTTAACAGGTTCCCCAGTTTCTATCATCGACCTCCCTTAATATGTAAATGTGGACTCTTACAGCCATTGTCCAGGAGGATCATGTGTATGTTTGAAAACATTATACAGGTTGCCTAATGAACCTTACAGATAATTATGTCAAAGGTAATTATGCCATAAAGAGCTATTGTTAAAATGAAAAGTGAATTAGCTACCAGGTGTTCACACTGATAGATCCTATTTTGCTTGGAGATGGAGCAAAGTAATGCCAAGATTCTATAGATTAGAGGTAGGGGGACCGGGCGGTGGCGCTGGAGGTAAGGTGCCTGCCTTACCTGCACTAACCTAGAATGGACGGCGGTTCGATCCCCCGGTTCCCCATATGGCCCCCCGTGTCTGCCAGGAGCGACTTCTGAGTGAATAGCCAGGAGTAACTCCTGAGCGTCACTGGGTGTGGCCCCAAAAACCAAAAAAAAAAAAAAAAAAAAAAGATTAGAGGCATCCTTCAAGGCGTCCTTCCCCAGAGTGGACAAGAATGTATGGTAGTGTAAGATCATTTCACTCTTCTGCACTGAACTTGAGATGTTTGCAGCATAAATTATTTATTTTCACTAATGGTCTGTTCTGTCTTTCTTCAATCTGCAGCCACTCACCGCTGACCTTCATTATTATTACGTCCTACAGTTGTCGTATTATTGGTCTTTAATATTTTCCCAGTTCACTGATATCAGAAGAAAGGTAAGAGCATTTGTGTTGTATGATGTTCACAAACATGTGCTCAAAATAGCCTTTGTCAGGTAGCCAGATAGTCTCAAAGGGACAAACTTTTCTTCCTCCAGCTGGGTCAATACTACTTAAAGCAATATTGCATAAATTCTCTATTTTTGTGTATGTTGTTTTGTATTTTATTTCTATATCTTCTTCACTCATCCACCAAATCTAGTTTTATCTTCTATATGAAAAATATGCAATATTGAATTCTGACAGCAGTGGTTTTTTCTCAGTATGATTCATAGTCCTTCTGTTCTCCTAATTAAAGAAGTACAACTTTATTTGTAGTTCCTGGGAGAGAATAAAATCTCAGCTCTAGTGTTTTAGCCCTATAGATATATCCCTTACCCCAAATAAAAGCAAAATTTAGCATCAAATATATCATAAAATGCAGCATTCTTAAAAAATGTATTCTGGTTTTTATCTCTTCTCTCTACTAATTTCTGACTATATGAATTATTTTACTCTTGGTCCCTCATATAAAAGGAATCATGATATGTGTGTCTTTTTATGATGATTTTATTTTATACAACATATTGTGTTGGGCTTCATCCATGTTATTATGTGTTGGATATCCTTATACTATAAAGCTAAATACAATACATTTTATTTTTCTTTGAGGAGCATTATTTTCCAAAGTAATCCCACACAAAAGAAGGAAGTTTGAATATTCTTGCTTTCCACATAAGACAATTGATATACAGTACACTTATGTAAATTTTCAAAGCAGTGCAATGTACAAATAAATTTAGAGTTCAGTCTTATCAGCCAAGTCCTATAAAGTCCACCTTTAGATAGACATGTAAGCAGTTCTTGTGCTGTCTTGCCTTGCCATGCTTCCTACAAAAGACAGAATATGCTTTTCAAGTTTCTTGCTATTTTGGTGAAAATTGGGTTGGGGTGCAATATGTAGTAAAAGAGTGTAATAAAAGGAGCCTATTCTACCCAAATGTATCAAAAGCCATTAAGCTCTGCACAGTTATTTGAAATTTGGCTTCCTTCAATACTTTTGTTCAATGAGCCAAAGGGGCTCAGAGATCTTCATTGTTTACTACGGGGCAGAGGAGATGAGGAGATGGGTAGGGTTTGGGTTCAATCACACCCATTTGTGAGCAAGATTTACTCCTGCCACTTTTGACACTACGTATGGTGCTGAGTATCGAACCAACCCTAGTTGGTTCCATGCAAGGCAACTGCCCTGAAATCTGTGTTATCTTTCAGGTTTTCATTTTTTTCATTGCTTTAAACCAGAGGACAATTTCCTTAATAGTTGTTATTATTACATTGATTTAAAAGTTGAAGTATATCATTTTGTATGGCTTTAACATATCTTATATCAGTGTATGAATGCCCATATAAAAGGTTGAGGTTGAGGGAATTGATCTCAGTCTGTAAAAAAAATCTCATATTTATTATATATTATTTATATAATATATATTATATAATATATAATATAATATACAATATATATTATTATATATATTACTTATTTCTTCCTTTTCAACTCTATACTTAAGACTGGCACCATCTCTCTTTGGTTGGTCAGACTACATTTCACATTCCTGCTGCAGTTGACTTACTCTTGTGTTTTGTTTTTGTTTTGTTTGTTCATTTGGTTTTTGTTTGCTTGCTTTTTTGCACAGAATGAAAATATAGTCATCACATGACATACTTATTACTTGGCACAGATTTTATTACAAATCCCTTGCTTTAGAAACCAATTGCCTGTCCTTTTCTCTTCTGCAACTTGCTGACTGTTACTGGTGTTTGGAAACTCCCTTTTCCTTTTTTCTACCACCCAGAGAACGAATCTGCTGTTCTAGTCATCAGTAAGGATGTATACTAGGTGCCAACTACCAGATAAGCTCTCTAGCCACAGATAAAATGTATAGTTGTTACCTGAGTCCTGTAAGCAGCCTGCTTCCTTCCTGATTATGGACTAGAGACATATGAAGACATATGCTGACAACAATATGGAAATTAGCTTCTGAAAACTATTCATATGATATCTAGTAGAAAGTTCATAGAAATGTTTCTTTTATTTTTAACTGACAATGCTCTTCAATAGTCATTTAAAGAAATATAAGGCTGGAATCAAATATTGGATCCAAGTACATGCCTCAAACTATTAAAACATGTCCCTTCATTGAGGTTTAAAGAATAACTTTTTTACTTAAGGCATTCATGTCCATCTAAAATATCTTTTACAGTAATGAATGCTTTCCTAAGGAGCCATGGTATTGACATGTATTTTTTAGTTGTTCTATCTCCAAATAGACTCTAGAGAGGCCCAGGATATGACTTAGTAGTAAAGAATATGACTTGCATGCATGAGTCTCTAGGTTCAATCCCTGACACTATTAAAAGAAAACTTAATGTGGAACAGGCTCAGGAGATCAGGGAAGAAGGAGCAAAGAATGAAAATGCATAATAATAATAATAATAATAATAATAATAGTAATAATAGCTTTGAATCCTTTAACTATGAATATAGCTCAGTGGAAGAACTTATGTGAAGCTCTGAGTTCAGTTCCTATCAGTGCCTCACAAAAACCTGAATCTAAAGTTTAAAATTGAGAGAAAAAAACATTCATGTTATTGGTGACAGTCTCTTGTGTTCACATTCAGGGCTGGGACTTGTGATGAAACACATAGCTAATCTTCATAGAAGAATGGTTCTAGAATAGTCACTTAATATTATGGACTTAAAATTACAATATGCTACCACAATATATAAACTATTTTCAGTATTTTTCCCTTAGCATTTCTTACTTTTGTAACACTAAATTGTTAAGATAACTTATTAAGCAGCAGGCATGTTCTTGGTTTATAACATTGAACATGACACTAAAATTACTGAAATTCTGTCTTAAGCCTCACAGTGCATATTTTTCTTGTCTCAGTTTTCCAAAGGAATCTATTATTACATTGGAGCCAGAATAGCTTGCTTGTGTCTAATCTCTGTGTCTCTTTTAACTAACTGTTTTTGGCCTGATGAGTTCCTGATAGAGCTCTGTACTAGTGAGTTCTGCTCCAGTTCAAAATCCTTCCCAGAAACATCTGTTACCAAGTTCCAGGCCCTATTGGTGAAATCAACTTGTTGCAATAGCCTTTCACTTGAAATAAATAATACATTTTGTCTGAGAGTCTTATCAAAAAGGTATTCTTGTTCGGTGTGGCAAAAAACATATAATAGGCATATTTGATCTTGGCACTTTGCAAGGTAGTAGCTGGTGATCATGCTGGGAGCACTCTAATAGCCTGGGAACCTGTCAACCTCCAGATCTTACCTGCTTCAGTTAGTTTTAGGGTGGAATAAACTGCAACTTTGAATGTAATTTTATGAAATTCAGTTGGTAAAACACAGTCTACAGTGCTTGATAAAACAAATCTGAGATTGGTAATTAGCACATTAATGACCAATGTGTAGGTGATTCAGAAAGGAAACAAGTCCCAAAAGTATGATCACAAATGTTTGTATTAGGAACCAATCAGAATTAGCAGGAAAAATTAGAGTTATTAGTTTATTTTATTTTTTTTTGTTCTTCTTAGTTTAAAAAGTTTAATACAGTGACAAGAGTGATAGTACACTGGGTAACGTGTTTGTCTTGCACATGATTGACCTGGGTTTGATCCCTGTTATCATATAGTACTCTGAGCACTATCAGGAACAATTACTGATACTGATGAGCCAGGAGTATACCCTGAACATTGCCAGTTCTGGGCCCAAAGCAAAGATAGATGATAGATAGATTGACAGATAGATAGATATGATAGATAAAAATAAAATGTTTGAAACACCATTAATTTATAGAGAAAAGAAAATTTAATATTTAATAAAAAGAAAAGACATTTATAATAATAAATATTTAAGAGAACCCAAGTGGAAATACAGTGTATAGGTGCTTTCTTTGCATGTGGTTGATTCAAGTTTGAATCCTGGCACACCATATGGTCCCCTAAGCTCACCAGGTGTGTCCAGTACTCAGAGCCAAGAGTAAGCATGGAGCACTATTAGCTGTGGCTCCAAAACAAACAAAACATAAGTTTTTATATTTATGGCTATGAAAATCATCTTTTTTATGTTTGCTTTCCATGACCATGGAGAACAGAGGCAATATGGCTAAAGGCATGAACACTGAATTCATGCAACTTGAAAAAGCTACTTTATCTTTCCATATCTTGGTTTTCTGAAATAAATAATATTAGAGTCCTGAGCATAAATCCACAATGTATTCTCTTAAAGTAGTGCCTATCACATAATAGCTGCTCAATAAGAGCAGTTTCTGTACTCATTAATATAATCTACCAGACACTGCTCACTCTCTCTTGTCAAGTACATGAATGGAAGTACTCTTTAGCTGCGGCTTATTGTGTTTAGATGGAGCCCATGTGATGGGTGAACTCTGAGTATAATTGATTTGAATCACTTTGGGACTAGAATGTTTAACTGCTAGTCAAAATCTTATCCAGAGATTATGGAGCTGCTCCATCAGCCTGGGAGATTGAAGAACTGTATTTAACAGAGTTTTCCATCTTCATGTGGTACCATTTGGTTATTAGAAATAGCCACATTTTAATCACTTAAAGGGTATTATTATTGCCACATGATCAGTTTATCCTGATTCATATAGTTCCTATTGATAACATATTTCTTAAAATATTATTTGTAAATAATTTGCCTAGCTCTGCATTCTCATAAAAAGGTGTCTGCAGATCCTTTGAGACCTTTTCAGGATATCTATAGCATCAAAACTGTTTTCATAATAAGACTAAGATATCATTTGTCTTTCTCACTATGAAGAGATTAGAACTGATTGTATAAAATTACAGTAGTCAAAATTGCTGACAGTAGCACTAAAGTATGCTAGTCATCACTCCATTCTACAGTATCCCCTGCTTTACAGGAAGAAAGTATGCCAGTTTCATAGGAGAATATTCTTCATGAAGTCATAAACAGTTTATTACTTCTCTCTTCTTGAGTATTCATTTAAAAGTATTTGTGAGGGGTCTGGGTGATAGTACAATGGTATAGTATAAATAGTACAGTTCCTGCATATACTAATTCAGGTTTGAATCACAGCATTTTTGACCTCTCCAAAAATCGCTGGATGTACGAACCTTCTGAGCACTCCATGTGGGGCCCCTGGCCTTTTAGAGATTTGTGTGTGTGATGAAAGAAGTAGCCCTTTTGTTTGTCTTGCATGTAGCCATTCCAGGTTTGGTCCTCAACAGTCCCAGATGGTCCCCTGCTTATCACCAAAATGATTCCTGAGCTTAGAGCCAGGAAGTAGGCCCTGATCACTGCTTGTGGCCCCCAAACAAATAACCATTAAAGCCCCTTTCACAAATGTATAATAGCATCTCAAGAAATATCACAAGCAATTAGTTACTTACATTGTAAATAAAACTAGCTGATCGTCCCACCCAATGTAATTTCATATTTACTTGAAAAAATTGGGAAACTATGGTTATTCTAACTTTTTTTTTTTTGGTTTTTGGTTTTTGGGCCACACCCAGTGACGCTCAGGGGTTACTCCTGGCTATGCGCTCAGAAGTTGCTCCTGGCAGACACGGGGGACCATATGGGAACCGGGGGATCGAACTGTGGTCCGTCCTAGGCTAGCAGGCAAGGCAGCAGGCACCTTACCTCCTGCGCCACCTCCCGGCTCCCGGTTATTCTAACTTAAGTTCCTGTTAGTTACATACTTATAAATGCACAAAATGAGACTATCAGAAAATATTTGAAATTATTTGTTATCACTGATAAAACTCAAGTTCTTAAGCAACAGGATTGATAACTCAATGGTAAAATACATACCAAGCATTTTGGAGACCTGCGTTCAGCCCTACCAACTACCCCTGCCCAGAACCAATGGGCATGCATGACTATGGAAAAAGAAAATCAAACAAGCAAAAATCACAGACTATAAAGCACAAAGTATATTACGAAAAAAAAAAAAACACAACAAACTTGTGACTACCACTCAGAGCTTGATACTATTTGTATACTATTTGATAATATTTATATACTATTTGGTGTAATTGGAAGCAATATTGACAAATGTGAGTTTGTTATTTTTAAATAGAACAAATGTTTTATAACCCAGTGAAACAGTTTTTTCAATCAATAATATGTATACACTAAAATCATGTCTGATCAAAATATCTATTGAAAGTATAAGAAGACAAACCAGAGGATTTTAACACAGAAGAATATGAAAAGTTAAATGACAGGGTGTGAGATTTCAAGTTGTAACTAACCTTTTAAACTACCTCACTCACCTGGGTTTAGTACAGTTTCAAATAAAATATTCTTAATTGTCTGAAAAGACTCTCAAGACACTTCTTTGTACAGTAGTATAATACTGGATTTCTTTTATAGACTTCGGTCAAAATAACATATAGCAACAGATTGACTATAATTAGAAAAATGTATACTTACCTGGCATGGACGATTCCTTGATGAGGAAGGTGGATTCCCCAGGGTGAGGCTCGTCCATTGCACTCCGGGCCTGCTGATCCCTGTGATTTCCCCAAATGTGGGAAACTCCACTGCGTAATTTATGGTAGTGGGGGACTGTGTGCGCGCTTTCCCCAGGCAATTTGGATTTAAGAAAAGATTTCCAAATCTAGTGTTTCTCTTATTAAACCGTCCCTTTTCTTCTAACTTGTTATCTCAGCACAGGGAGATTTGCTTAGGTTCCTCTCCTCTTTTCCAAAATGGGAACAATTCTTGCAGGCACAAAGTGTTGCTAAGCTAGTTCTAAGCCATGCAACCACTGCCACGGGTTTTATTACCTATTATCATATACCCTTCAACTTCTTTTTATATACGGTCTGGGTGTCATTACAGATTCAACAATCCTGTCGGGCTTCAGGAATCTCCGGTGCACACCATTGATTGAATAAAGATATTTCTTTTTTATTTTTTACCTGTACATTAAATAAAAACATTTTATTTTTTTGGCTAGAATGTATTTATTGTTTTTAATATATTTTTATTTTGATCATAGTTGCTTACATATCTTTCACATTAGTATTTTAGGTACATATTAACATTGAATCAGGGGAATACCCACCACCAGGTTTGTCCTCCTGCCTTCCCCGTTCCCTTTCTGCATCCCATATCCTCCACCATCACCCCCCGGGTGCTAGAGTAGGTGGTCCCCTCTTTGACTAGCTTACTATCAGTGATCATACATCTATTTGGTCCTGGTGCCTCCCTTGTTTCTCCCTCTATTTGAGAGGTTAAGCTAGATAAATCGAGTTATGTAGTTTTGTTTGAGGGAAAGAAAAGCAATAGAGTGGGGTAAAGATTAAGCAAAAAAAAAAGAATTAAAAATAAAATAAAATAAAATAAAAATATTCTGAAAATGGGTGGAGTCCTTCTAGTGCAGTGGTCCTCAAACTACGGCGCGCAAGCCACATACTGTATTTGTTCCTATTTTGTTTCTTTACTTCAAAATAAGATATATGCAGTGTGAATAGGAATTTGTTCACAGATTTTGTTTATACTATAGTCCGGCCTCCAACGATCTGATGGACAGTGAACTGGCCCCCTGTTTAAAAAGTTTGAGGACCCATGTAGTGGCTATCAGTCTCAGTTTGAGAGAGCACATGAAAAAGGTAATTTAAACACCATAACAATACAAAAATAAGTGTCAAATTAGATATCCAGTGAGC
>PVKC010004547.1:0-35451 GCA_004027635.1 Crocidura indochinensis
CTGCTGACCCAGGACAGACCGCGGTTGGATCCCCAGTGTCCTATATTATCCCCCAAGCCAGGAGCAATTTCTGAGCTCATAGCCAGGAGTAACCCCTTAGCTTAAATGGGTATGGCCCAAAATGAAAAAAAAATTTATTTGGGGAGAGCAGAACAATATCACAACAGGGACGGTGTTTGCCTTGCATGTTGGCTGACCCAGGTTCAATTTCCAGCATCCCATATGGCCCCAAGCATGCCAGGAGTAATTTCCAAGGACAGAGCCAGGATTAACCCCTAAGTGCCAACTGGTTTGCACTCCCTCAAAAAATCCATTTCAAAATAAAAGAATTTAGGTTCTGAAGTCAAATTCCCAGAGTTATTGTGTTTAATGGTTGAAAAATTCAAATAATTTAGTTAACTTTTCTGAACTTATCTCATCCTTTTTTTGTTTTGTTTTGCTTTTGGATCACACCCTGAAGCACTCAGGGGTTACTCATAGCTCTAGGCTCAGAAATAACTCCTGGCAGGCTTGGGGGGCCATATGGAATGCTGGGATTCTAACTGCAATCCTTCTGTATGCAAGGCAAGCGCCTTACTTCCATGCTATCTCTCCAGCCCCTATCTCTTCATTTATTAAGGAGATAATAATATCACCTATCTGATAGAGTTTACATGTAGGTTATGAATACAGTCATGTAAAATTCTAGGAACAAGCCCTTATAAACAATAATTACTTGATAGAAGTTTGTTTATATTATTTGTGTATAGTTTACATTAGCATCCCACCAATGTGCTACCTCAATGCAGGTTCCCAAAAATCTCATGCTCACTGGTCAAGATACACTTGGTCCCCTGTGTCAACATAAATCATCCCTGAAGGTCTACCTCAACCTTCATTTCCTCACAAGTCCCTTAGGAATATGTTCCTTCCTTTTAATTTTTAAATAATTTCTTTATTGATTGATATTATGTGATTTCTAGGTAGACCATCATAGCTCCATATGTGCATAATTGTCACCAGTCCCATTAGTAAAATTCTAGTGTCATTCTGCCACGAAAATGACACCATGCCCAATCCTTCCACCTACTTCTCCTTCCCCTCTAGAAGCCTCCCTAGTTTTCAGTGGGTCTGGGAGTTAGTTTTATTGCATTTTGCCTATTTGTGAGTAGTGTTTTTAAAATTCAGTGAGATATATATTTTCTGTCAAACCTTGTTCAACAAGTTCCATTGGGACTAAAATCTTTAGCAGTTACAGAATTGGACCGTGGGAGATCCTTTCCATGGTCCCCAATCACCCCAAATGAGGACATACTAGGCCTGGAATGTTCTTACTCCCAATGCAGTGGACAGCATTGGTTGAATCATTTAGGAAAAATGTAGCTTTAACATGCTTTCTCATTAATCTCCAACTCACCCTCATCCATCCTATTGCCAAACCCAAGAAGTGAGCAGACTCTATCACCCAGCAAGTTTAAAATACAATGACAATGAGTACTGTGTGCTTATGACTGTAACAAGGGTTCTCAGGCTAAGCTCTCTGAGGCTTTGTGAACATCCTTTTTACCTAATAGAAAGGCCAGAGACTTAGGAGATAAAAACCTATCTTTGATTTCTCCCCTGGATGCCATGATGAGCAGATCATTTGCCCTCTCTGAGTCTCATTTTTCTGAACTTATCTGAACAAGAATCGAAAAATATTGGCCACACAGTCTTGCTGATGTTGGGGGAAAGTGCAGGGAGTCTTTAAAATGCTAAATAACCAGTTTCAGAATTGTTTCCCCTCTCCATAGTAAGAGCCCACCAGAGAGAAGGGGTTTTGGGGAGAAGGTTCAGGCCACTGACCTTACAGCCTGATTGGGCCAGATTCTCTTTCACAGGAGGCATCTGAGACTGCAGGAATAACAGCATTGTGAAGGGGGATTCATGGGTGAGGGATGGGTGGGAGAGGAACAGTTGGCAATGAAGAAACATCTTATCTTTAGCTAATAGCAAGAAAGGGTTTAAGCACACAAGTAAACAGCAAAGTGTGTGACCCGAGACCAGCAGGGGGACCCCCGAACAAAAGCAGTGAACAATACAGCTTTCAGCTTTACTATTTCCTGAGGCCCACTCAGGCCTGCTCTGCTGGAAACAAAAGAGTCTGGGTCCTACTTGGAAACCCCTACTCCTCATCAAAAGGTAACCACTCATACCAGGCCCACATAAAGCCCCCAACACTGTAGGCCTTTGTTGCTTTGTTTTGAATTAATTAGTCTTTTACTCACCCATCTGAATCTTCCAGGAATCTCTTCTGCAAACTTTCAAAATCCAGCTCCCTCACCCCACCCATCCCTTCACGTACCACATATGTAAAAATGTCAAATCTGGCCTGGGTAGGGGTTTGGCTCACTGCCTTGTCCATGTGGTCAAACAGGCCTTTGAAGGACTCAAAAAAAAAAAGTTACAAGTGTTTATTAAATAACTGCTATTCATTCAACAAACATGCAACAAGTGCTAACTGCATGCCTGAGCTGGGGATTGGTGTTAGAGACACAAAGAGGAATGAAACCCAAATGCAGGAGAATGTGGGGATGGGGATGGGAGAGTCAGAGGTCAACACAAGTTAACACAGTGCCCTGTAGACACTGCTAACTAAAACACAGGCAGATGTCTGCATGATCTAGGAGGAAATTGCTGCTCCCAGGCAGTACTGGAAAGGCCCTGAAATACCAGGGCCTAGAAGGGTAGAAGATGTAGACTTGATCCTTCGCTGGTTTATCATGTTCAAAGAACAGCAAATGGTGGAGTGCAGGATGTTAGGTCTTGCTTGGGCAATTTTCCTCTAACTCAGAGCTTTGCAGAGTGGAATAGGACTCTGCAGTTGTGCTTAACATACTGTGCAGAATCCTGCATTGATTCTCCCAAAGACATCCAGAAGCACAATTCGGGGTATCACTGTCACCCTCAACATCTGTCACCTTATTTGGACCTCCAGATCTTGTCTATGGCTCCTCTTTTTTGCCAATTATTTCAATTGGAGTGGCCTTTGTTGGTGAGATAATACTGACTAGGCTCAGGTCAGAAAGCTTCATTCCACATCATCTCTGCATTCTTTCCTCTCAGTCTTATACTCTTCAGAACATGGTAACATCTCACTAACTTTGCAGACAGGAACCCCTGAACCTACCTAATCCTCCCCAGTCAATCTCCATGCAAAGGCCCAAGAGCAGAGAGAGCAACATCTAATCCATACCATATAGCATGGATGGCAGAACCTCCATAGAGCCTGGTGCCTGCTCACAGACCCATGGTTTTCCTCCCATAGTTCCCTGTGCTCACCCCCCATCTCATGGCAGGAGAACAAGGGGTGACTTTGGAGTCTATACTGGCCCCTCAATTTGGCTCTACCCATGTCACCTGGTTCTATGGTCCTGAAGTCTGTGGGTAAACTCTGGTTTCTGAATGAATATGCCTCTCACTCACAGAGTGAAATAAAATATAGTTTTATAAACTATATAATTGATCATTGTATTGACTATATACACAAATGTGAATATATAAAAACTGGACATATAAAAATAAAATATGCATTCATGTAAAGTAATGGACAATGTAATTCTCTGGAATCAGACCATTGATTGTACAGTGAGTAAGGGACTTGATTCACACTCAGTTAACCCAGATTCCATCTTTGACTTCCCATCTAGTGTTCTGAGTCACCAGACAAATATATAAATCTCAGCTGGAATCTTTATATGTCCAAGATTCAAAACTTGTGCAGAACTTCTTCAATGGGAAGAGTAGAACAAGAGCATTGACTTGAGGCCATAGCTTACAGTACAGCTGTAAAGACAGCCATCCTGAACATATATTGAAAATTAACATATATATTATAGTATATAGTATTGGTCCTCTAAAGAACTGGATTTTGTAGGTACAAATCTGAAACCAAGCAGCCTAGTTCCAGAGCCTATGCTTTTTTCTTTCTTTTTTATTAAATCACAATGAGATACAGATTTTTTTTTTTGGTTTTTGGGCCACAACCAGTGACGCTCTGGGGTTACTCCTAGCTATGCGCTCAGAAGTCGCCCCTGGCCTGGGGGACCATATGGGGTACCCGGGGATCGAACCGAGGTCCATCCAAGGCTAGCGCAGGTAAGTCAGGGACCTTACCTCCAGCGCCACTGCCCAGCCCCATGAGATACAGATTTTAAAAACTGTTGATTGTTGAATTTCAGTCATACAATGTTATGGTATCCATCCCTTTTTCACTAGTGTTTATTTCCAGCTATCAATTTCTCCAGTTACTTTCCCATCATCCTCATCCAAACTTACATCAATAACAGACATTTTCTTCTCTCTTTCCTTCTGTCTCTCTATCACTCTCTCACAACTCTTTTCTTCTTCCTTTTTATTTGTACTTTTAGGCACTATAGTTTGCAATATTATTACAGAAAGGGTATCATGTACATCACTTTACCTCCATTCAGCTCCCAGTTCTTGTCCAGAATGATCAGTTCCAACTATCATTGTCAGAGTGGTCCTTCTCTGTTCTAACTGCACTCATCATTTCTGTTGCCTTTGGGCATTATTCTTTGTGCTCTTGACCTTGGTGCTATGCAGGCTTTGGTTCCCTGAGATCTTCCTATCTCTGTGGCTATCTACCTCTCCAACCCAGACACCCAGACATATCTACTCAATCCTCAGGTCTTCAAAACTCAGTACCAGTTTGGACATACATGAACCTTCAAAAACATTTCCCTGTGCCTTGAAAGTGTCTGCTACTTGTTCTATCCCCAGCATTGCTCGAATTCTCCAAGCACCACCAGTAACCACTTCTAAGCATAAAACCAGGAATAGTCCCTGAGCAACACAAACCTATGGTTCCCATCCTGAACAAAGCTCTTCCCTGGCCTCAAACCTTTGTAGCCACAGGGTGAGGTACCAGCAGGCCTAGCAAAGGGCAACAACAAAGATTGGAACCAATTGAGCTGGAATGTGTTGGGCCTGGGAGATAATTTGTCTCTCAAAACTTAGACTGCAGTATTTTGGAGGCTCAGTGTGAGGGCATGCAGGAATTTCAGGAGCAGAGGCTCCAGCCTGTCATGACCCTATGCACACCAGGATTCTCTGGGCACAGATTTGCCCTGGGGTGCACTTTTGTGGCTCAGAGGGCAGGGTCTGGATTTTAGATAATAATTGCATAGATTTGCTTAGTAAACACAGGGCAGCTGTAAGATAATTATATGGTCTTATGGAGATAGGGCTCAGTAATTACTTTCAGTGGCCCCAAAGTATTATTTAACACATATTCTGGCTTATAAGACAGAAATAATGATGAATTTGCTTGGTAATTACACAGCCCTTACCCACTACATATCCTGCCAGTAGCTGATCCTTAGCCCATCATTAAGGCTCTAGCAGTCACTTTGGTAAATATTAAGTTTTTCTTGTTGGTCTCTAGGCATAGAAAGCATTATTAAAATACTGTTAAGGACATTTCTTAAAAGGGTAAATATGGGGCCAGCGAGGTGGCACTAGAGGTAAGGTGTCTGCCTTGCAAGTGCTAGCCAAGGAAAGATCGCGTCCGCAGTTCGATTCCCCGGCGCCCCCTATGGTCCCCCCAAGCCAGGGGCAATTTCTAAGCGCTTAGCCAGGAGTAACCCCCGAGAATCAAATAGGTGTAACCGGAAAAACAAAAAAAAAACAAACAAACAAGCAAAAAAAAGATATGTATACCAAACCTATGTGAGAAGCCAGTTTGGAAGGGGTGGCTGATACCCTTTTTTTTTTTTTAACTTTTCCAAAGAGGAGCAATTGAAAAGCATTAATTCTAATCTGAGGTTTCACTGTGATAACATGCCTTTAATGAAACTGAGTAAAATAGTTCTCTAATCCAGAATCATCTGCTTCTTAATTTGTGAAGTGTCATGTCTTTCATTTATTTTATGAAATTTCTTTCCCAGTCTTCTGTTTCATATTTTCTTATTATAACTATTTTACTTTACTAAAAAAAAAGGGGGGGAGCCGGGAGGTGGCGCAGGAGGTAAGGTGCCTGCTCTAACCTAGGACGGACCACGGTTCGATCCCCCGGTTCCCATATGGTCCCCCGTGCCTGCCAGGAGCGACTTCTGAGCGCATAGCCAGGAGTAACCCCTGAGCGTCACTGGGTGTGGCCCAAAAACCAAAAAAAAAAAAAAAAAAAAAAGTAAAACTGAGCAAAGAGTATCAATAGGAATTCTTTAATTGCCCCTAAGGAGTGGGCCTAGTTTAGAAGTCATCATGGGTCTGGCATCATCAGTCAGCCTGGGATGGGCTGGGTCAGCACACTAGATGCCAAGGCAAACCACACCTTTTAAAGAATCATGGTGGTGGAGAAGATCTGACACTCTCAGAGAGAGGGCACCTTGCTCTCAGAGGCTTCCTTCCACTAGGGATATACATGGCACAGGAATATATGTACATCATCTATCACACAAGAGAGAATCAGTCTTAGTACCTGAAAAGAACTCTTCAGAAAACTTTGTTCTATATTTGGTCAGTAATTTCTAGGGTTAGAGTGTAACTCTTGCAAGCCTTAGCTCAGCTACTTGTACCAGATAGTAGAGGCTTAAAGAAGCTGGTTAACCATGATGGATGGTGGGCAGTATAGGGTTTGCGCTCTTTTGGAGCAAAACACTCTTATTTCTATTTCTTTTCAGCCCATCTCACTTCTAGAGGGAACAATTCAATACAACTATGAACTCAATTCCAGATATCAACTTCCAACTCCAGTGGCCTATTCCAGAGTACTGTATTTTTTTTTCTGTTTCATGAGCTTCAGAACTCTGAATTTAACTTTGAAGTGACTTTGATTTCCAGAAAAATCAGTGAGTGATAATTGCTCACTTTTCTCTTTGTATGACTACTTAGTTTGGCCAGGATCAGAGACTTAATTATATCTTAGATCTCTTGACTCCCTAACATCTCTAGCACAGTTTCATCCAATTAAAAAGATTTTGATTGTTAGTCACTCAGCAAAGTGCTCAAATACACAGGGTAAAAGAAGGAAAAAAAGAGAGCTTTGAGTCCTGACCATCATACAAACAGTGATAGATATGATAAATAAATAGCTCACCCAAAGTATTGCAAATCTTTACCTCCTACCCAAACTTGGAGGCAACTTCAGATAGACATATAGGCACCAAAACATATATATATATATGTATATATATGTATAAATACATATATACATATATATATATAAAATTGACCCACACAGAAACAGATTTGTCTCTATGGTCCATTTGTTCAATGTGCCAAACCACCTGCTAACCTTTGCAACTTTCTCATTCATCCCTCAAAGCATCCCCTCATGTTTAGTTTCCACCTTATTTGACTGGGTTTCAGATGAAGAATAGAAATTCAATGAGATATCTACTGTTGATAGCCTTGCCAAGTTTCACCCCATGTCCTATATTACCTTGACTCAGTAGAAGATGCATAGGAGGAATATCCAATATCATATTCAACCCTATAAGGGAATGTGGACTGGGGTCTCCAGGAAAGTCTCCATAGAAAGATGAGAGTTTAGGAAAGGCCTGAGAATGCACTTGAGCTTGAGAAACAGGTTTTGTTTTGTTTTGTTTTTGTTTTTGGGTCACACCCGGCAGTGCTCAGGGGTTATTCCTGGCTCCAAGCTCAGAAATTGCTCCTGGCAGGCACGGGGGACCATATGGGACACCGGGATTTGAACTGATGACCTTTTGCATGAAAGGTAAACGCCTTACCTCCATGCTATCTCCCGGGCCCCGAGAAACAGGTTATAGATTACATGTCTGTTGCTTTTCCCTGTTTCACATCTGTTCATTCTTATTCTATAATTTCTATAATAGGATTTTGATATCACTTGGGAAATTGCCCTTTTCTCTGCTTCATGGGGATACAAAGGATCCACATCTGGAAAATAATGGAAATCCCATTTCCTCAATTGCAGTAATTAATATATGTGTGAATGTGTATATGCCCCAAGATGACTAAATCAGGCCCTTCCCAAGGATTATGAGAAAAGAGACTACCTTGTTATACAACAGTAAACCAGGTAAGATATACACAACCTGGAGCTGCCAGGAGCCAGCCCATCCTATACCTAACTGAAAATAAAGCCAGTGTGATAGGAAGCATAGTCTAGACAGGAGAAAGTATAAGAACAGGTCTTAGAAAAATTATTTGAACCCTGGATCCAGCAATAACTGACTTTGTAGTCAAATTATCCTGAACCTTAAGCTATCAATAAATGTATTTTTATTCTTAAAGCAAAATGAATTGGACTTCTAATTGCAGTGAAACTAGTTCTGACAAATTGGGTCATTATCCAACAGAGATGGCAATATAGACATGGAAAAGTACATGATCAAAGGCCTGGAGGCAGGGTTATAACTCTCCTAGCCTTCAAAAAAAAAAAAAACAACAGAAGATTGAATGAAAAGAGTGAAGGAATGGAAGTTGAGTGGTAGCATATTATAAAAACACAAAGTGACAGGAAGAGGCATTTGTATTTCCATCTGGACTTCTGAGAACCAAAATCCAAAGCTGAAACCTGACAAATGCATGCCTGGACCCCAAAGCTTTTCATGCGCTAGCTAGTCCATTTCTGCTCTCCTCATTCAGGGAAATCCCTACCACAGGCCAGATGCTGCACATCTGTGGTTAGCATTGTTCCTTTCAAGAATAACACAGACTCTTCTCCAGGCAAGCCACACGTTTTCATTAGCTGTGGTCAGGAGGCCAGCCCTCTCTCTCAAATGAGCTTCAATCAACAGGCTGCCTTAGGCATGCCTTTCAGGGAAACTGATTCATCTCTGCTGTAGGCTGGCTAGTGCAGGGTGGAGGTGCACACCTGTGTCCTGAGCTGACTTCAGAGAAAAAGAGATACAAGGGACCACACAGGACTCTAGCTGCCTCTGCAGACCCCCAGAACGTGGCACACTGCAAAGATATGTATGCCTTCCTGGGGGGCAGTCAGAGACGGTATTCATTCCTGAGAAATCCCCCTGAGGACTCTCTCTCTCTCTCTCTCTCTCTCTCTCTCTCTCTCTCTCTCTCTCTCTCTCTCTCTCTGAGTTCTGGCCCTGGTGATAGCTGGAGATGATGCAAAATGACTGACATCTTGACTTGATTCGTTCCCTTGCTTCTTAATCATACACATGCTACCCCACACTCTTCATCAATGCAGAAGTCAAGTCACTCCAGACTTAGATGACTGAGTCCCAATCAAAGTCTAGATGGGTAGGATGAAAAGGAAGTGAAAAACTTTGGGGTGGTTCTGGGACTCATACCTGTGGAGATGGAAACAAGGTTGCAAGGTGGGCAGAGGGAAAGGGTGAACTGTATTGTAGAGCACCCAAATGTACCTATTAGTGGTACCTCTATGAGCTGGAGTAAGGTTGGTTAAGTTGTTCAGCAGCCATGTTCATGAATTCAGGCTGAGATGGTTCTTGGATGCAGATGGTTCTTGAATGGCATTACTGCAAGCTGAGAAATTTCATTTACCATTGCCCTAGATTAGTTCTTGGTGGTGCATCCAAGCATTTGTCACAAGAAGCCTAGAGCAGGGGGAAGTTAACCTGAGGTTTGCCAAATACTTTTAGTGTTGCAAGTCTGAGATTGTGTCACAGGATTCTCTTCTTCTGCAGCTCAGAAATTTCCAGAGGCTTCTATAAATAAATTGGCATGACCCATGAAACTTGCTTGCTAAAAGCAGGCAGTTGAGATTTGCCAAGCAGTTGTAGTATATTCCCATAATGGAATATTATGCAGCTCTAAGAAAGAACAAAATCGTGTAATTTGCTGCAATGTGGATGGAATCATAGGATACCATGCTGATTGAAGTTAGAATTTAAAAGTAGATACAAAATGATATCACTCATATGTGGAACTTAAATATACACAATGAGGTAGCAATAAAAATCAAACAGAACTGACACACACAATTGAGATGAAGGGAGACAGGTACACTGATGATGGGTGTGATGTTGGAATTATGTCCATGAGAATCCATAAATGTAAGCCAAGATATATAATAATATTTTTAAAAGATTTGGATATGAAACCCAGTTTCTGTCTCGGGTATAAAATGATAGAACTGTCTCAAGGCCTGTCTGAAGGGAAACGGGTTTCTTCTTTCTATATTCACTGATCAGGTATCAGTCAGTGACCCAACTGCCACAGTGTTCAAAGCCATTTTTATAGCATGATACAATCTTGGAATACATGACAAATGACTACAGATCTACTATTAAACAAAGTCTATCTTGCACTTTACTTCAGAGGAGAAGAGATTTTCCCAAATCACTTTACAACAGGTGTCAACTTTGCTGCCTCACTGGTCAGGTCTAAATGGGTCTCCACAGTGAATAAGACATGAACTGAACATGTCTGAGGAGCCACATGACCCAAAGATGGGAGCATGTGGGGGACACAGATCCATCACTTACTGGTTAAAGGGATCAGCCACATTTCCTTCCTGTTCCTCAGTCTCTTCACTTCTCAAATGAAAACAAATATTCTCTAAGTAAATTCTATGTGGTTGAAAGTGTTTCAATATGCACCAATTCTGGAACATGTGGCCCCATCTACTAGCAGAGTTACAAAGATTCTCTTCTGGATTTAGAGAAAGGACACACCAATTCATACCTGCTATTGATAACCTGATCCCACTGTGATGTCTCTGGACCAGTATTTTACCCATTACAATAATGTCATCATTAGAGGCCTCCAAGCTTGAGTAGCTGGGATAAGAGTTTTCTTGCCCCCTATCATTAAAAAATAAATAGAAAATGCCAAAGAGATAGCAAGGCATTTGCCTTGCATGTGGCCAACCTGGGATGGACCTAGGTTTGATTCCCAGGATCCCACGTGTTCCCATGAGCCTGCCAAGAGCTCAGAGCCAGGAGTAACTCCTGACCACCACTAGATGTGACCAAAACAAACAAACAACAACAACAACAAAAAGAAAATTGATATTGATACCAGACAGAGTTTAGGAGAGAACAGTTATGTCCATTGATATGTGTTAAGGGCAGGAAGTTGCCAGACAACCTAGTAGATGCTGGATCAAAAAACATTAATAAGAAATTGCATTGGTTATCTACCACCCCAGAGCTCAGTGATTTAAGGAAACAACTGAATTGCCCACAGTTCCGTGGGTTAACCAGGTGCTTCTTCTGCTGGTTTTACTTGGCCCTGATCACATCACATGTTATTGTGGCTTGGCATTGGCCTTCACACAGCTGGAACATCTGGGAAGGCTGAGTTTCACGAGAATGAACACAAGCATGCAAGCTGTAGGCATCATGATGGTTAATGTTTCAATGGCCACTGCAAGACACTTGACCCAATCCAACCTCACTGTGGAAAGGAACCACCCAAGCATATGGGCACCAGGCAGAGGAAATCATTCAAAGCTGCCCTTATAATTATTTACCACAGTTAGCTTTTGTACTTTATTTTTTAAATTGCATTGAACTAGCATTGATTCATAGCACTATAAGCATTCATTACAAATAGCATTTTATATAATAAATGATATAATTTATTATGGAATTCAGGTGCACACCATTATAAATCAACACCTGTATATGCTACATTACATTTGTGTTCACTACTAAGTCTAGTTTCCATATTTTACTATAAACAGAACCCTATACCAGATTTTCCTTCCTTATCCTTCGCTTCTGGCAGTACTATTTTATTCTAAAGTTTAATAATGTGCTTATTCGTTTTTGTTATCTTCTAGACAGGACTGAAATAATAAAATGTTTTTCCATATAACATTTCACTTAGCATAATAACCTCATGTTATTGCAAATGAAGTACACATTTTAATATATAGAAAAGTAGGATTTCATACACAAATAGCTCTCTCTTTTTTTGTTTTGTTTTGATTTTGATCAACATCCAGTGGTGCTCAGGGTTTAGCTCTGCCTGTCAGAATAATGTTGGGATCTGAATTGGGAGAAAAGTTGCCCTGGTGGTTTTTAGAGAGCCATATGATATCAGGAATTGCACCCAGGCCTCCTGCATATTGATCATGCTGTTCAGCCTTTTCAGTTATTTCCCTAGTCCCTACATCCGCAAAAATTGTATATGCTCTAAGAATTTACCCTGGAGTTCTCTTTACCTCATAAACTTGTACAAAATCACATAAATCTGACATTCAATGGAAACACTATCATTGCTTTCAGTTCATCATTAGGCCACTCTTATCACATCCTACTGGTCAAAAAACAGTCACACAATATCAGTATAATTATGAAGAATTCTGGAGCAATTTCTGAGCATAGAGCCAGGAATAAGCCCTGAGCGCTGCCAGGTGTGACCCAAAAACCAAACCCCCCACACAAAAAAAATCGTAGTCCCAGCCACAAGGTGCCAAGGAGAATATTGCTGTGAGCCTCAAGTGTGTGAGGGACCCTGTGGAAACAGATCAGTAGTAAGATTCTATGTCAAAGGGAAAAAGGCCCCACGAGACTCTTGTATTGCATGCGGCCATCTGGGGTTTGATCGATGGCACTCCATATGGTCCTCTGAGCCTGCAAGTTCATGAAGGCATCTCAATAATAGTGAAAGCGAATAAGAATCAAGAGCAGACAGAGAAGGTATTTAATAGGCAGAACCAACAGAATTTGATTTACTCTACAGACTACCCTAGAATGTCTCATTAATTTTTAGAACCAGTACAAATGAGAATGTCAGAGTCCTGTTCAAAAAAAGAGGAAGATATTAAAATATAAATATTTTATTCTATTCTAGTCTCTCTTGCCACTTTTTGGAGGAGGAGGCACATTGGGCAATGCTCAGGGCTTACTCATGACTGTACTCATGGCTCAATCATGGAGGGCCTTGAAGTATCATATGTGGTGCTAAGGATAAAAATGCAAGCTGGGTGCATGCAAAGCAAATACCCACCTGTTGTACTATTGCTCCAGTCCTCTCTCTTGCCACTTTTTAATTTGCTATTTAATGTTATTCTGGTAGAGAAAATTAAATTTTTATCTTTAGCATGAATTTTACCACTTGTCTTTCATTGTGCAATATTAACTTTAATACAAATATAAGTATTTAACTCATATTTGAAATCCTCTATAATTCTTGCTTCATAGATTTTCCATGCATATGCATTTTTATTAGAAGAATTGAGATATTAAGCAAAATTAACTCCATTGTTTTCATTTAGTTACACATGAACATTCTACTAAGACTTATAAATAGGGACAGGATAAAAAATCAAAGGAATTGTAGGTTGACGCCATGCTCTTTTCTGCCTCTACAATTTGTTTTCAGTCTAAGAAAAATTATGATGGGATTCATGGTTGACTGTTTCTTTGACCACCATTAACTTTTTCTATTCAAATAACATTCCAACTCAAATAATAAAGTTCTTTAGGCCTATCAAAGACCCAGCTTAGTCAAAAGTAGGCATAATACACTTACCCTAGCCTCATTCAACTTATACTCTCATTGAACCCTTATATTTCCTACTTCTACATGAACTTGTATTTAGGAGATAGAAGAAACTATAGCTGAATTAGCTGATTATGAAGCATAGAAGACAAAATTACTAGGGATGTTTCTATTCACAAATAAAGGCCATTGATCAATCAAAGTACAAAACTTAAACTTAATGGTAAAATTATGAATAATTTCAGATAGATATAGCAGAGCTTTAAATCAAGACTGTGCATTTTCAAGAAGCTCTGTTAACTATTAAGAATTTTATAGGTATTTCCAAGCCTACCCATTATATTTCTCTTGGAAACACTCTTCTCCCTCTTTGTCCATACTTGCCATAACTTGAAATTGTATATTTGTGGATATTTTTTGAGTTAGAGTTCAAATTCAAAGGAAAAAAAAAAAGATTCTGCTCCTTTAGTACACTATATATCCAGTAACTAATGCAAGTCTTGATCCTTACTGGGTACTCAAATTCTTAAAAGGAATGAATAAATGGCTTTTTTTATTTATCATGAAAGAAGTGAAAGAGAACAAAGAATTTAGGTTACACCCATGACAGGGAGCAGGGGTACTAAGAAGCTCAAAGAGGGAGGAACACTTTGAAGGGAGAAGTAAGTAATTTGGAAAGAAAATGAACTGGCATAGGTGTAATTGCTTTGCAAACTATAGGCATATAAGCATGAATAGCAAGTTCTACTAAAAACTAAGGAGACCAATTCATCACTTTAGAAGTGAATAGGGCAGTAATTGGAGAAATAATATAGCAGGTAAGGTGTGGCATGTGCCATGCAGCCAGTCTGGGATTTATCCCTAGCACATTATATCGTTCCTCAAGCACTACCAGGAATGATTCCTCAGTATGAGTGATCCCCCAGGAGAAAGCCCTGAGCATCAAACCAATAGAATAAAATACAATAAAAGAGTAATAAGACAATAGAAATAATTATAATTATGCTTGAGGAACATGCATTAATTAGGATTAGTCAGGACAAAAAGACAAATGATCAAAAAAATAAAAATAAATTTTAAAAAATAATAAAAGAACCAGAGCAATGGTGCAGAGGTAGGACATTTGCCCTGCACATGGCTGACCTAGGACGAACTGGGGTTTGATTCCCAGCAACCCATATGGTCCTCCAAGGCAGGAGGGATTTCTAAGCGCATAGCCAGAAGAATCCCTCAGTGTCACAGGGTGTGACAAAACTAACAAACAACAAACAAAAGACAAATGATCACCCTAGAAATTCAAAGTAAAGATAAAAAGACATAAGTTTGTAGCACTGGTCCCAGGAGCAAGATTTCAGTAAATCTGAGATCATTCTTATAGTAAGAAAGCTCTCAGGAAATGTTTACTTTTTTATCTGCACTTTCTTTCTTGCTCCATCCATCCAAATTCCCAGGAAAAGGCTCTCGGTAGAAGGACTCTGGTCAGATGCCAGCACTGCACTTCCTTGAGTCAAGAAATGAAGACCCCTTCACAAGTAAAGATTCCAGATCACATACAAAGTTGGAAAAACTTACCACAACAAATTAGTAGCAAAGCAGCAATAGCAATAAGGTCCTCTGGCTCAGCTAAAGGCACAATAATATGCCAAATAAGTGAAAAAGTCCAGTGTTTTTCTAATGCTGGAGATGGTCAGGGAAGATTGCCCAGAAGTATTGGTCTTTGAGAGACAGACAGATTTGGGATGGTGGAAAAGGAAACAGTAGGAACAAAAACCAGGAGGAAAATAAACAAAGTTAAATTGGTATTGTGACATAATGTTTTGAAAATAGAGGATTTGAAACTTTGTTCCCATTAACTTCCAGCCTCGCATGTGTGAGGAACCATGAACACCTGAACATGCTCAGCATAGTTTCCTGTCTGCAGACTGTGAGACTAAAGGGAAGCCATTGTATTAGAAACTGTGAAATCGTTTATCAAAATTTCTAGAGCAGGGTTACTCCCAACCATGTATCTGTAGGCCAACCTGTATTTCTCAAAGTGATATGTAAATTATTGTAGAAGAGATGATCATAATTCACTATAGAACTTTCTGAAACTGCTTCCGTCAACTTCACAGTCATATTTGGATCACATTGAAAAATACCTAGAGGTTTCTCTGAGAGGAGTCTAACTTAGATATACTCCTGGGAAAATTACTTTATGACAGTGAATAAATTGGAGGTAATGGGGCTAAATTGGATACTTACCAAAGATATGAGATGTAAATAGATAAAAATTATCCAGCTTCGTGTCTTTGTGTTCTTTAAGATGTGTCAGACATGTTTGTCAGGCTAAAAGATGAAGAGTGTGACTTACTGTCTACTTCATTGGTCTCATCTCTCTCCTATCCACATCCATTACAGATCTACCCTTGTGGAGTAGCAAAACCCCAAACAAAATAGGTTGACATATAACTTTGACTCTCAGATCAGGCAAAACCTGCTGCTCATCAACCTTAGAGATGAGTTTCTGGGATGAATGTGCCATACTTGAAAAAAACTTTAACTCTAAGACATAAAATGTCCTGATTGCCCTCCCATCCATGAGTGGATCAGCCCAAATCACTCAGAATGAGCCAGTGCCTTCTCAGTAATCGCAGGAAATCCCAGGGTCCCAGCTGCCAGATCAAGATTCTCAGAGCCAATAGTTCCTGCCACACTTGTCCCCACCCCTCGAATGCTGCAGCATCTGGGGCAATGCAGAGACCATATTGGGCTTCAAGGCCTTGCTTGGCTCTTTGCGTAGTGGAAGATCAGTTTCCCTTCACCCTAAGATTCTACATTGTTTCTTCATCCTTTTCTTCTCATTTTATCGTCCTGATGCATCCTGAAGCACCCTTCTGGGCTATCTGCCTCCCAGCCTGCAGCTGGAGGTCACTCAGAGAGACTTACCAGACTGTTCAGGAAAGCAGAATGGATCAGAGGGTGTACGTGCTACTTAGTAAATCTAAGACCATGAACCCAGCTACTGCTCCTGGCTACAATCTTGTGGGGATATGAGGGTGAGGTTTAGGGAGAGGCCAATGCTCTGACAAATTGCTGACCCAGTAATACCTTCAGTGGTCTGGCCCTTGGCCCACCCACAACTTTCCTGGCAATCTTCTCATCACCACACCTTAAAACCACCCAGCAAGAAAAGGGGAAAGCAAATCTGCTGTTGGGGAGGCCCTCTGATCCTCCTCTGAAACCAAAGTTTTGTGGAGAATAGTGAGTGAGACTCAATATTTAGTCTGTGGCATTTCACGTGCATACATGGCCTCAGGAAGGCCTAACTCTGCTTTCAACTCCACACAGAGGTGTACAAGGACATAGGAAGATCAAGTTAGCTTCCAGATTCACCAGAGGCACTTGGTTTGGTCAGGCACCACCTTCACAGGGCAACTGAGCCCAAGATTTGAGGTGAAATACTGATTCAGAGGAATGAGGAGATAAAGATTGAAGAGCAGTCCTGAATGTGCCAGTTGTGAGTGTCAATCATGGGCTCAATATTGGGGTTCATTTGGGCAGAAGTTCCAGCATGAGGTAGTTTGGGGTAGAGATATTTTTCCCCAACAAATCCCTGGAAGGGAATATAAACAGCATCAGGTCTCCTCAGGGTCTCCTGTGTAACTAAAGCTGAAGAAAGAAATGATTGCAGACTCACCTCCAGCTTCTTTCCAGGCTGTCTACCTGAAAACCTGAGAACAGATAGGACAGGTGCCCTCGAAGGGCAGCCATGTCAAAAGTAGAAAACACAACATGAGCAATATCTGCTCCTTTCCAAGAGAACAAAGGATTCTTTCCTTCCTGCAGAGGCCTCCACTCTTTAATCTCTCCCAGTTTTTATAAGTATAGAATGTGATACCCCAACCCCAGAGATAACTGGATGGCTTCTTTGTATGATTCCTTTACTACATATAATCCTGCCTGCCAGTAACAGGAGATCTCTGAGGAGAAGAGAAGGAACAGGAACAGAGAGTATATATCAGAGGTGTGACAGGAATATAGGGAATGAAGAATCAGTTAGACTCACACCTAGGAAATGTTACCACTTCCTCAACCCACCAGCGTACTGAGTAGTGGTATCTTTGATTTGTACCTTCCCCACATTGAGCTCTCACAACCTCAAACCATGACTTCTGCCTATACATTATTTTATCAGAAGCTTACTGTCAGAATTTAGCAAGTTGAAAAGAATGGTATGCTAAAGAATAGAGACCAGAGAGATAGGACACTTGAATTGTACATAGTTAACCCATGTTCAATACCCAACCAACACGTCCTCTGAGTACTAGAAGTAAGTACTAGGAGTGAGTCCTAGCACAGAGCAGGAGAATATCATGAACACAATATAAGTATTTCTATCTCTCTTCCCCCCACAAAATGAGAATAATAACAAAGTTCAGTAAACTAGGATAACTAGAGGTCTTCCAGCTCCAATTGAAGGGACCTGTCACAACAAAAACAGCTGTCCCCTATGCTCAAACTAGGTATTTGGTCAATATTTACTTCAAATTCCAGAACTCATAATTATTTTCTTCTAGTGTTATTGGTAAGTTTAGCAACTATCTTCAAGTCTCTAATTTCAGTGTTCCATGAGCCCCCTTGATTTTTTTAGGAGTATTCTTTTGATTCAGAGATTGAAAAGTAGAAAGAGGGGCCAGAGAGATAGCATAAAGGTAAGGTGTTTGCCTTTCATGCAGAAGGTCATTGATTCTAATCCTGGCATCCCATATGGTCCCCCAAGCCTTCCAGGAGCAATTTCTGAGCGTGGAGCCAGGAGTAACCCTTGAGCACTGCCGGGTGTGACCCAAAAACCAAAAAGAATAATAAAGAAAAAAGAAAAGTAGAAAGAGCTGTGACTTGAGCATAGAGGTCAGTTGCTTACTGGTATGGAAATAAGGAATAAATGAAGGAATAAAATGAGTGATACTCTTCTTTCCTGACTTGATATTTTTTTATTTTATTTTTGTTTGACAACATAATAGACATTATTTGTGTATCTTCTAGTTTAGCACTAAGAGATAAATTCAGTATGGGTAAAGACCTTAGACTTTAAGATCAATTGCTCACTGCTTTATCTCTAGAGCCCAGGATAATGTGGGATATGCATTCAGTGAATATTTGCTCAATGACTGTATAGTTGAATGAATCAGAGAATAATGAATGACAAGTGAATTATCCAACCACATAAATACAGTGGACATAGACATGCTTGTACATCAACACTCAGGGGGCATAGACAGTTTTATTTTTTATAAAATTTTTATTTAAGCACCAAGATTACAAGCATGATTATAGTTGGGTTTCAGTCATAAATAGAACACCCACTTCACTAGTGCAGCATTCCCACCACCAATGTCCCCCCTCCTTGCCCACCCTGGCCTGTATTCAAGATAGGCATTCTAATTATTTCACTCATTAAGATTGTCATGATAGTTGTTAATGTAGTTATTTCTCTAACTGCACCCACCACTCTTTGTGATGAGCTTCATATTGTGAACCAGTCCTTCCAGCCCTCATCTCTATTGTCTCTGTGCATTATTACAATAGTGTCTTTAATTTCTCTTAAAACCCATAGATGATTGAAACTATTCTGTCTCTATCTCTCTCCCTCTTACTTATATCATTCAGCATAATAAATTCCATGTACATCCATGTATAGGGAAATTTCATGGCTTCATCTTTCCTGACAGCTACATAATATTCCATTGTGCATATGTACCACAGTTTCTTTAGCCATTCATCTGTTGAAGGGCATCTTCATTGTTTCCAGAGTCTGGCTATTGTAAATAGTGCCTCAAAGTATATAGGTGTGAGGAAGGAATTTTTGAATTGCATTTTTGTGTTTCTATGGTATATCCCTAGGAGTGGTATAGTGCAGTGGTCAGCAACCTGTGGCTCTTTACACTTTTAATTTGACTCTTCTGTGTGCCAGGTGGCCATTCCAGGAGTCAGGACTCTGCTCCTAGCCTCTGTCAGTGCATGCCCTGTGTGGCTATTAAAATAAATTTCAATCGTGGTTTTGGCGAGATTTGGCTCAGTTGAAAAAAGAGGTTGCCGACCACTGGTATAGTGGATCATATGGGAGCTCAATTTCCAGTTTTTCGAGGTATCCCCATATAGTTTTTCATAAAGCCTGAACTAGACGGCATTCCCACCAGCAGTGAATAAGTTCCTTTCTCTCCACATCCCTGCCAGCACTAATTGTTCTTGTTCTTTGTGATATGTGCCAGTCTCTGGCATGAGATGGTACTTCTTTGTTGTTTTGATTTGCATCTCCCTCAAACCTGAAACCATAAGATATATAGAACAACACATAGGTAAAACTGATATTGAGACTAAAGGTATCCTCGAGGAGGAAACAGCACTCCAAACAAGTGAAAGCAGAAATAAACAGATGGGAATATATTAAGCTGAGATGCTTGTGCACCTCAAAGAGGATAATACCTAGGATACACAAGCCACCCACAGAATGGGAGAAACTTTCACCCAATACTCATCAGATAAGGGACTAATATCTAACTTAACAAGTAAAAAACAACTAACCCCATCAAAAAATGGGGAGAATAAAGAACAGACACTTCCTCAAAGAATAAATAAAAATGGCTAATAGGAACATGAAAAAATGCTCCACATCACTAATCATTATCAAGATGCAAATCATAATAATGATGCGATACCATCTCATGACACAGAGACTGGCACACATCACAAAGAACATAGACAGTTTATGCATTTATGCATAAGATTATTGTATAATCATAACATAATAAGATTATGGTAATATGAATGTTGGTAGTAATAATAATAAGAATAATAAATAAATATTCATGTTCATAATGATAGTTAGCATGACTCCTTAAGCTAGGGAAAGTTCTAAGCATCTTAAAATAACTCCCCTACTGATACTTGCAAAGTATTGGCCAACATTAAAGATGACAGAATTTTAGATTAAGTAACAAAGTCTTGCCTAAAAAATGTATGCTTTTTAGATTACAAGATTAGTACACAAAAATCTGTGGTTCTTTTCTAAATAAAAATTATGAACAAAGAAAAAAAATTAAGAAGACAGTTTCTTTCAAAATAGTACCCTGTAACATCCCATACCTAAGAATCAATTTAACAAGGAAGGTGAAACACTTAGACCTTGAAAAACTGAGAATGAAGAAACACACCCTGTTCATGAAGTGGAAAAATCAACACTGATAAAATGACCAACCCATTCAAAGCACTATTCATATTCAATGCAATTCTCATTAAAAGTCTAATGACCATTTACAAAGGCATGGAAAAAAAACTCATCTAAATGTGTATAGAACCATAACACTCCATGAGCAACCAAAGCAAACCTAGAGGAAAAAAGATGTGAGGCACTGCACTTCCAAACTTTGAACTATACTACAAAAGTATAATAATTAAACTGCATGGTACTAGAATAAAGATAGATCTGTAGATAAATGGAACATAATTAAGTGTGTAATGTAACCATAAAACACATAACAAAAGAAAACTCAACTATCAATAATGTTTTCAAAAATCTGTTAAAAATAGGTAAAAGTGAGTGGTTCTAGACTGTGAGAAACTGTGTTATCTGTATGTGTTTTTCCACTGTCTTTTTTTCTGAACCTCTTGGAAGTGGGCCAAAAAGGGCCCAGAAAAATAGCTCTCCCAGTGCTCCAGAAGAGCACGGCCGCACCGCTTTGCTTTGTGTCCTTGTGCACTTTCTAATGCAAGAACGTCACTGCAACAAAAAGAAAAGAAATCACACTAGGAACTGTGCTGGATCTCTGAACCCCAGCATCTCTCTTCAGACTGTCTTCTCTGCTGCATTCTCAGGCCTAAGATTTGATCCTGTGTGAGGCTTCATCCAAGGAGGGCTCCCCTTCCTTGAAGGCGAGTGGACCCACCCATAAAGGTTGGAACCAGAGGATCATGGTTGTGCACATCATTTAACCAATGAATACCATCACAACACGTAGAAAAACCCACAATACAAGTGTGACACAGGCCAGCATCAGACAGAGAATGAAGATGGGAACTCTGATTACAGGAAAATGGTCAACAAACTCATCAGTCTCTCAGAAAAGGAGTTTAGACAAGAAATATGGAAGATGCTCAAAGAACTCAAAGAAACCATGAATCGAGTTGAACAGAACACTAATAAGAACCAAGAAAATATGAAGACAGAAATAAGAAAACTCCAAACTGAAATAACAGGTCAAATAACAGGTCTGAAAAGCTCAGTAAATGAATTGAATGACAAAATGGATGAGCTCTCCAACAGGGTAACAGAAGCTGAGGCTAAAATTAGTGCTGTGGAAGATAAGATAAATAGCAACTCCATACAGCGAGAGAGATTGGGAAAAAATTAAAGCAAGCGAATGGAAAAATGGAAAAATTAGTCAAAGAATGTGAACAGATGAGAATTGAAGTCTATGATAAGCTCAACAGAAACAATTTAAGAATCATTGGAGTCCCAGAGACCACGGAAGAAAATTTCCAGGAAGAATCAATGGTCAAGAACATCATTAAAGAGAAACTTCCAGAGCTAAAGAATATATGTGATCAAATCTTACATGCCCGAAGAGTACTAATCAAAAGAGACCCCAGAAAAAATATCCCAAGACACATCCTAGTCACTATGACAAATCCCATAGATAGAGACAGAATTCTGAAAGCAACAAGATCAAAAAGGGAAATTACATTCAAGGGAACATCCTTAAGATTTACAGCAGACCTGTAACCAGAAACACTCAAGGCCAGAAAACATTGGTGGGACATAGTGACAAAACTCAATGCTTTGCCTAGAATAATGCACCCAGCAAAACTCACTTTCAGGTTTGAAGGAAAAATACATGGTTTCACAGACAAACAACAGCTCAGAAACTTCACAGACTCAAAACCAGTATTAAGAGAAAATCTGAAAGACCTAATTTAAGACAAGACTGACCAAAAGACACACCAAACTTCGATATAAAGATGGCACTAAATCCCAGGACAATTCTTTCTCTCAATGTCAATAGACTAAATGCACCAGTTAAGAGACAGAGAGTGACTAAATGGATCAAAAAACTCAATCCAACCTTTTCTGCCTAAAAGAAATGCACCTGAATAGTCAGAACAAACATAGACTCAAAATAAAAGGCTGGAGGAAAATTATCCAAGCAAACAACACCCATAAAAAAGCTGGAGTGACCATACGAATATCAGATGATGAAAACTTTATACTCAGGAAAGTTGTAAGGGACAAAGATGAACATTTTGTATTAATCAAGGGTTATGTACAGTAGGAAGAAATCACTCTCCCAAACATATATGCACTAAATGAGGGTCCAGCAAAATACTTAATACAATTGTTAACAAATCTGAAAAATAATATCAATAACAATATAATAATTGTGGGGGATCTCAACACGGCTTTGTCAACACTGGATAGGACAACCAGACTAAAACCCAACAGGAATATACTAGACCTGAGAAGAGAGATGGAAGAAAAAGGCCTGAGCGTGAAGCCGGCTCTAGGTGTCGCTTCTGTGACTGCCTCTTGCCATTGATGATTGTTCTTCCCTTCCTTTGGAAGGGGTAGAGGGAGAGGATGCAGTCTGAGTGGTAAAAAAAAAAGATATATATATATAATATATATATATTTCTGGGGGTGGAACGTCATATATATATATATATATATATATATATATATATATATATATGACGTTCCACCCCCAGAAACCTGGATACACATTTTTCTCCAATGTACATGGGACATTCTCCAGGATAGGCTACATGCTGGCACATAAAAATACCTCCATAATATCAAGAGGATAGAAATTTTGCAGGCTACCTTCGCTGACCACAAGGCTCTGAAATTATATGTGAATTTCAAAGGGACACAGAAGAAAAACATTAACAGTTGGAAGTTAAACAGCCTCATACTGAATAACCAGTGGGTCCGAGATGAAATAAAAGAGGAAATCAAAACTTTCCTGGAAACAAATGATAATAAAGACACAAACTATCAGAACTAATGGGACACAGCAAAAGCAGTACTGAGAGGAAATCATATAGCTTTGCAAGCACACATCAGGTGGGAAGAAGGGGCCTAGCTGAATAGCTAAATGATGCAGCTCATAGAATTAGAAAGTGCTCAATAAAAGGACCCAAAAATAGAGAGACAGAAGGAAATAACAAAGCTGAGAGCAGAAATCAACGAAGTGGAAAACCAAAAAAAAAAAAAATCAGAAAGATCAACGAAAGCAGAAGTTGGTTCTTCGAAAAATTAAAAAAAGATTGATAGACCATTAGCAAAATTAACAAAGAAAGAAAGAGAGAAAAACTTTATAACTCGTATTAGAAATGAAAAAAGGGAGTTCACTAACGATATTGCAGAGATTCAAAAGGTAATCAGAAACTACTTTGAGAAACTCTATGCCACTAAAAATGAGAACCTGGAAGAAATGGATAAATTCTTGGACTCTTATAACCTCCCATGGTTGAATAAAGAGGATGTAGCGGGGCCCGGGAGATAGCATAGAGGTAAGGCATTTACCTTTCATGCAAAAGGTCATCAGTTCGAATCTCGGTGCCCCATATGGTCCCCCGTGCCTGCCAGGAGCAATTTCTGAGCATGGAGCCAGGAGTAATCCCTGAGCACTGCCGGGTGTGAACCCCTCCCCCCCCCAAAAAAAGAGGATGTAGCATATCTAAACAACCTCATCACTATTGATGAAATTAAAATGGTAATCAAATGTCTGAGCAAAAACAAAAGCCAAGGCCCAAATGGATTCACTAATGAAATCTTTCAAACCTTCCAAGAGGAACTACTACCAATTCTGGCAAGACTCATGAAATCGTAAAAATGGTAACACTTCCTAATAGCTTTTATGAAGCCAACATCACCTTGATACCTAAACCAGACAGAGATGCTACGAAAAAAGAAAATTTCAGACCAATATTGCTGATGAATTAAGATACAAAGATAGTAAATAAAATCCTGGCAAATAGGATTCAATGCCTCATTAAGAAGATCATGCACTATGATCAAGTAGGTTTCATCCCAGGAATGCAAGGATGGTTTAACATCCGTAAATCTATCAAAATAATACAAAATATAAACAACAAGATAAATAAAAATCACATGATCATTTCAATAGATGTAGAGAAAGCACTTGATAAGGTCCAACACCCATTCTTGATCAAAACTCTCAGCAAGATGGAAATAGAAGGAACCTTTCTCAATATAGTTAAAGCCATCTACCACAAGCCAGTGGCAAATATTATCCTCAATGGAGAAAAACTAAAAGCCTTCCCTCTAAATTCTGGCAGAAGTTGAGACTGTCATCTCACACCACTCCTATTCAACATAGCACTGGAAGTACTCGCTATAGTGATCAGGCAAGAAAAAGATATCAAGGGAATCCAGATAGGAAAAGAAGTCAATCTCTCCTTGTTTGCAGATGGCATGATACTTTACTTAGAAAACCCTAAAGACTCTACCAGAAAGCTTCTAGAAACAATAGACTCATATAGCAAGGTGGCAGGCTACAAAATTAACACACAAATATCAATGGCCTTTCTATACACCAATAATAATAGGGAATAAATGGACATTAAGGAAACAACCCCATTCACATTAGTGCCACACAAACTCAAATATCTTGAAGTCAACTTGACTAAAGATATGAAGGACCTATGCAAAGAAAACGATAAAACTCTGCTCCAAGAAATAAGAGAGAACACACGGAAATGAAAGCACATACCCTGCTCATGGATTGGCAGGATTAACATCATTAAAATGGCAATACTTCCCAAAGCATTGTACATATTCAATTCGATCCCTCTAAAGGTACCCATAATATTCTTCAAAGAAGTGGATCAGGCACTTTTGAAATTCATTTGGAACAATAAACACCCTCGAACAGCTAAAGCAATTGTTGGGGAAAAGAATATGGGAGGCATTACTTTCCCCAACTTTAAACTGTATGACAAAGGAATAGTTATCAAAACAGCATGGTATTGGAATAAAGACAGACCCTCAGATCAGGGGAATAGACTTGAGTATGCAGAGAATGTTCCCCAGACATAAAATCATCTAATCTTTGATAAAGGAGGAAGTCCTAAATGGAGCAAAGAAAGCCTCTTCAACAAGTGGTGTTGGCACAACTGGCTAGCCACTTGCAAAAAAGTGTACTTAGACCCCCAGCTAACATCATGTACAAAGGTAAAAATCCAAATGGATTAAAGACCTCGATATCAGACCTGAAACCATATATAGAACAGCACATAGGCATAACACTACATGACATTGAGACAAAAGGCATCTTCAAGGAGGAAGCTGCACTCTCCAAGCAAGTGAAAGCAGAGATTAACAGATGGGAATATATTAAGCTGAGAAGCTTCTGCACCTCAAAAGAAATAGTGCCCAGGATACAAGAGCACCCACTCAGTGGGAGAAGCTATTCACCAATACCCATCAGATAAGGGGCTAATCTCCAAAATATGCAGGGCACTGACAGAACTCTACAAGAAAAAACATCTAATCCCATCAAAAAATGGGGAGAAGAAATGGACAGACACTTTGATAAAGAAAAATACAAATGGCCAAAAGGCACATGAAAAAATACTCCACATCACTAATCATCAGGGAGATGCAAATCGAAACAACTATGAGGTACCACCTCACACCACAGAGATTAGCACACATCACAAAGAATGAGAACAAACAGTGTTGGTGAGACAGGAACTCTTATCTACTGCTTGTGGGAATGCCGACTAATTCAACCTTTCTGGAGAGCGATATGGAGATTCTTCCAAAAACTGAAAACTGAGCTCCCATATGACCCAGTATTACCACTTCTAGGAATATACCCTAGGAACACAAAACTACAATACAAAAACCCTTCCTTACACCTATATTTATTGCAGCACTATTTACCATAGCATGACTCTGGAAACAACCAAGGTGCTCTTCAACAGATTAATGGCTAAAGAAACTGTGGTACATGTACACATGTACACATGTATGAAGCCATCAGGAGAGATGAAGTCATGAAATTTTCCTATACATGGATGTACATGGAATCTGCTATGCTGAGTGAAATAAGTCAGAGAGAAAGAGAAAGACAGAATGGTCTCACTCATCTATGGGTTTTAAGAAAAGTGAAAGACATTTCTCAATAATTTTCAGAGACAAAAGAGGAGAGGGCTGGCCTCATGAACCTCACCACAAAGAGAGATGAGTTTAGTTAGAGAAACAACTACATTGTGAACTATCCTAACAATGATAATATATGAGGGATGTAGAAAGCCTGTCTAAAGTACAGGTGGGGGGTAGGAGGGGAGGAGGAATATTTGGGTCATTGGTGATGGGAATGTCATCTTATATGCCTGAAACTCAACCACAATCATGCTTGTATCCAAGGCATTTAAATAAAAAATATTTTTAAAAAACACATGACCAAAAAATATATATAAAAATATGACCCTAGTAATTGAAAAAATGCTCCTCATCACTAATCATCAGGGAGATGCAAATCAAAACAATTATGAGATATCACCTCACACCACAGAGATTAGCGCACATCACAAAGAATGAGAAAAATCAGTGCTGACGGGGATGTGGAGAGAAAGGAACTCTATCCACTGCTGGTGGGAATGCCATCTAGTTCAACCTCTATGGAAAGCAATATGGAGATTTCTCCAAAATCTGGAAATTGAGCTCCCATTTGACTCAGCTATTCCACTCCTAGGGATATATCCTAAGAACACAAGAATACAATACAAAAATCCCTTCCTCACACCTATATTTATTGCAGCTCTATTCACAATACCCAGGCTCTGGAAACAACCAAGATGTCCTTCAACAGACGAATGACTAAAGAAACTGTGGTACACATATACAATGGAATATTATGCAGCTGTCAGGAGAGATGAAGTCATGGAATTCCTATACATGGATGTACACGGAATCTACCATGCTGAATGAAATAAGTCAGAGGGAGAGAGAGAGAGACGCAGAATAGTCTCACTCATCTATGGGTTCTGAGAAAAATAAAAGTTATTTTTGCACCGATCCTCAGAGACAATGGGAGGAGGGCTGGAACTTCCAGCTCACTTCATGAAGCCCACCACAAAGAGTGATGAGTGCAGTTATAGAAACAACTACACAGAGAACTACCCTAATCATGTGAAGGAATGAGGGAACTGGAAAACCTGTCTGGAGTACAGGTGGGGGTGGGTTGGGAGGGAGGGAGATTTGGGACATTGGTGGTGGGAATGTTGCACTGGTGAAGGGGGTGTTCCAAAGAATAAAAAAATATAAAAAAAAAGAAAAAAAGAAGAATCCCTGGGAGAAAAAAAATAAAAAAATAAAATAAAATGTTTTAATTTTAAAATATTTCAAATTACTTGATAATTTATACCTTGTGAAAACACATGAAGTAGCCACTGATTTTATTCCCATTTTATAGAAGAAGAATCGAGACTAGGAAAGTCAATTTTCTTTTTCAAGTTCATATGACAGACTGAGCTTCTCACACAGGTCATATGTCTTCCGAACTTATTAGTCATCATTATAATGTCCAGAAACTACCAGTTATACTATTGCTTTTGACATTCAATTCTAATCATAGCAACCATCTAGTGGATATTTACTGTTTGTGAGGCATTGTTTTAAGAGCTTAGTTTGTAGTTGATCATTCTGCTAAAATGATGAGGTGCTCTTAGATACATTTTATTGATGAGAAAAACTGAAGCATATAGTCAAAAGAGGTGAGCTGGGCTTTGAACTTAGATATGGCTGATCCCATCAGAATTGTAGTCCTACAAGCCTCCTGGTATTCATGTTCCTAACCAGTAAACTTTGAAATGTTTTTTATTTTATTACTTTGCCTTTGAGGTTGGACAACATCTATTCCATATGCCATATTCATATCCATGGATTATCCATATCCATGGGCATTATATATCTACAGTTACTAGGAACTTTCCATGTTTTTTCTCAAAAATCATCAAGTTTACATCTACACACAGGCTTAGAAATAAGGAAACATTTGGAATGCTGTTACTGCTCACCTACAACACATTTGCTTGGGGAAAAAGAGTGTCATATATGGCACTTTGCTAATTTTATTAACAAGCAGAATGGTTTCATCACGTAGAAGCTGTTTAAAATCATTCCTTGACCTTAAACCAAGCAATGGAACGGGAAGTCAAACATATGTGTAAAGCAGGAAAGGCAGATGTTAACTGGAATGCCCTTTGGCATGTAGGTCTTAGACACTTTCAGAATCAGGCTGCAGATCTATAATAACCTGCTGTAAAATGAATAAATCAGAGATATGACTCTAGGTGTTTTCCAGAAATAAGTATGCTATGGAATATTAGAATTGACATTGTAAGAATGATTTATACATCAATTGAACAGTAAAAGTTCATGAGAATAATTTTTGTAGTCTATGAATTATTGTAATAACACAAACATCTGTATGAACTTATGGTGCACAATGCTTTTATTTTTGCATCTATCACATTTTTCTCTGTCCTCACCATAACACATTGAAATTCACAGGATTTCTATTTCAACGCAAAGAAACTCAAGTTCCAATCTCCCAAATTCAAAGCAATTAAAAATGTTCTAATTACTATTACTTATGTTAGTAGTATTAATTAAATTATACTTACTAATAACAAATAATTAATATTAATAAACAATTTAAGTGTATATGAGAACCTGAAAAATCAAGAGCATACCTCCCCTCCCTCTGCATATATGACCTTGCCTGGTATATTTGTTCCTTGTACTTTGTATTGTCAACATCAAGAGATGTTGACAAGTGAGCTGAATCTATGTGATTTCTCACCTCTAGATGATTATAGTTGGATGAAATAATGGCACTGTGCACTTAGACTAGTTATTTTTTATTCATCAAGGTATTAGGACATGGAGTGTTGCTGTCACATACTGAGTTTGGGTGCAAATGATCAAAAAGGGATTTCACTTCCTTTGTATTGATGTCTTCCCCAGAAAAGACAAAACTACTGGTGCTTACATAACTACTATGCTTACTCCTTCTGACACCACACTCACAAATCACTTCTGGCAGTGCCTCGGGGTCTATGAATGTAGAGCAGGGATGGAGCTGGTCAGCCATAAGCAAGACAAGTAAGTACCTTACTGCTGGTTCACCCCTTTGCCTGACATACTCTTTCCGCACATCTCACATACTCACTGGTTCAAGTCTTCCTCCAACGCACCCTCTCAATCAGGCATGCCCTGAATGTTCTATTCCAAAGTCACAACTTTCTCCACTCCAAGCTACCCCACAACCTGAACTCAGTCAGGGCTTTCCTCCCACTGTTCTGCTTTTTAAATTTACTTATATAGTAGTTTAATGTTCTCTATTAGTATCTGAAAAGACTGTTGAGCTGTGTTCAGGAAATGGAAGCTTCCCAGATTGTAGGAACTGAGTGAAGTGACAGACTATTTAAAGGAATTACTAGGATGCAGAATTAGCAATAGGAAAGAGCAGAAGATAGATCTGAGTTGCCAGTTCTGATCAATTTTCCCCCAACCCTGCTTTGCTTCCTGCTTCCCCTACTCTGTACTATTGACTGTTAGACCACAATCCACTGTATAATCATCTCAGATGTTGTGAACATTTTTGTAATATATATATATATATTATAATCACTATGTAATTTTACTTATTTATTCATTTTTCATTATGCTGTTTTACTAAAAAGATTATAATGATTTTGCAGTGGCAATGATTATATGGTAAAATTCAGTGTGCTGGAGAGTTGAACCAAAAATCTTTGCTTCAAAATTTGCCCAAGCACTTTAAAATCCAAGAAATGGGTGGATGCCATCCAGCTACTCACACTTTCTTTGGTTAAAATGTTGTCTTCCTTCATTTAAGCTACCAACCTGCCAAATGTGTTGCTAGCCCCAGTATCCATATCCTCAGAAAAATGGGGAAAAGAAACAGAACAAAAGAGAACAGTGGGTCAGCTGCCCTAGCAGAATTCAGGGATTGGAGCCAAAGCACAGAGGGCAGACAAAATATGTGGTTATTTGTGTTTTTCTGTTTTTGTTTTTTGGGTTCCTCATGAAGTACCAGGTGTTGAACCCAGGTGCTCTCATTTTTGAGGTACAGAAGCTACTAATGCACCACAACTAAGCTCCAATAGAACAAAGTCACTCACTCTAATGCATCCAGAGAGAGAGAGAGAGTGACTATATTTCAGAAGTGGAACTGCCACCATGTGACCCAGGTGACTCTCACCTCCATTTCTAGACCTTACAGCTGCTCTTCCATCCTTCCTCGGGCCCCTCCCCATACCTCTCCTGAAAGACTATGCCTGTAGAAAAAGCCAAAGGTGTAAATATGGAGATATCCTTGTAGCCCCTATCACTTGCACCTCCCACCCTTGAACTTTAGACAGTTTCTCCACCAATCCCTCCAGTGTTCTTCCCAGGCTTCTGTGCAGGTAGCACTCTCTGCTGTGAAGGACTTCACAATTTTCCAGACAGTCCTCATCTGTCTGGGAAACGGTCATTCATCCTTCACAATCCAGCAGGATTCTCTTTGCTTCTAGAAATATTGTCTAATACACTCTGAGTTTTGGGTCAAAACATTCTGCATCCTGTTATTGAGTTGTGTTTTCATTTGTCAGTAGCCTTCCCAGGGCCATAGAGCAGAAGCAAAGACTTCTGTTGTTCCCTTCTGAGATGCAATGTGAGGGTTCCATATGTATGTATTGTGTGTATGGATGTATATACATGTATATATGTGTTGTGTTAATATGTTGTGTACATGTGTATATATGTATGTATGTTATATATATTTCTGGGGATGGAACTCCAGTCTTCATACATGTGAGATGTGTGTTTCATCTCTGAAACATGTCCCAGTCTTATTCACTTTTAAACTGTCAGCACCCAATCTGGCAGCTCCTAGGCCCCCTCCTCAATGTTTCAATGAAAATGATGGCATAATAAAAAAAATACATGAATGAATGGATTAATATGAATGAATTTGCCACTAGAAAGACACAGGACAGAATTTGCAAATGTTCCATAGGAGGAAAGAAATGGAGCACAAGCCCATGGGAGAGAAGAGAGAGAATGCACAGTTGTAGGCCCAGTATTCTCTAAGTTTTTTGTTTGGAGAAGGGATGATGCTTCTTGGGCCCTACAAATTCTCCAGAACAAGGGGAACAGACATTCAGAATGACAGGGTCAAACTGGAATATTCTAGTAAGAGAACTAAACATTTGAAATCAGGATGTCTTACAATTATAAATTGTCATCACTTGTCCCTGTGCCTTAAGTGGGACAGACCCAGGCACACCCAAAATTTGTCCCCTGGAGATCAAAGTTATGCAGATAAAGCAATAAGTGAAGAATTAAGCAGCCTGATGCACTTTCATTTTTCTTTTCAAGTGATATGAATTTAGTGCAGCATTAGGGATCTGAAAGGAAGCCAAAAAAAAAAAGGAAAAAGAAAAATACAAATAAAAGAAAAAAACTTCTGGGGGCCCGGGAGATAGCATGGAGGTAAGGCGTTTGCCTTTCATGCAAAAAGGTCATCGGTTCGAATCCTGGTGCCCCATATGGTCCCCCGTGCCTGCCAGGAGCAATTTCTGAGCATGGAGCCAGGAGTAACCCCTGAGCACCACCAGGTGTGACCCCCCCCAAAAAAAAAAACCAAAACCAAAACAATAACAACAACAAAAAAAAAACCTTCTGAATTCCAGTGAGTAAGCAAAAATAAACTCTATCACCTTGTATCCACTGTAATTCCTGCCCAGGGCCACCATTCTAGACACTGAGGAATGACGGCAAGACCATTTGTGACCTTCTCAAGGAGAGGAAGCCACATTCCTAATTCCAACATTCCTGAGTCCTCCCCATTCCCCCTATACAACCTACCCCTCCTCCACATCTTCTCCCTCACACATTAGCAGCTGTGTTCTCATGATTGGAATGACAGGAGGTCTCTTTATGTTGGATGAAGAAAAATTTGTTTATCACTCACAAAGTCAATGTATGGTTTCCTAGCAACTTATATAACTCTTATGAAATAGTATTTATACTCTCACCCTCTCCCTAACTAATGTCCTCTCCCTGGTCACTAAGAATTTCTTTCCTGTTTTAACAAAATATATTGAGAATGAGAAAAAAAAAACACAGAAAGAATTCCTTCAGAGAATTCAAGTAAACAAAGATTAGCTCACAATTCAGCATATGTCATTAAAGGATCTTGAAACTGTCCATTGGGCCCCATTAAACATTATGTCTACACAGAGATACAGGCCATTAGTTTGATAACTTTCTTCTAGGCCTCACAAAACCATGACTGTGGGCAATCAAGCCTGCAAAAATAAAATAAGTTCAATTGGAAGTGTCCTCTTCACCTCTCCCCAATGCTGCCCATTGTGGTCCCTACTCATTAGGTCTGAGCAGCCTGTCTCTTTTCTTTACATTTCCCTGGTCAGAAGGCACTTAGGAAACATGGGCATCTATGTGGTAGAGTGAAAAAAATTATGTCCATATAAAGCCTCTCTTCAGACTTCCACAGTTCAGCACAAGTATCACTGGAGGCCTCCTTACCTCACTCTGATGTCAGTCACTTCAGACCCTTGCCTGACCATCTAGAAGTGTCTAAAGGTGACAGCTAAAAACAGGAGCTGGGCCTCTTTCTTCTTCCCAATCTCTTTACATAAACCAAGGTTGACTTTAGGTCCAAGACCCATAAATTTTAACTTGTCTACAAATGGCCTTAGGTAGACAAGGCCAATTTCTAGATAACCTCAACATAAGTTGGAGCATCTCCTTAACAACCACTTATAAAATTAAAAGAAGTCACCAAAGATATTGATAATTAGCATGCTATGTCTATGAGTTCCAGGCAAGGGATTTGACATTTGATACCCATCCTTCTAGTCCACTTCTATGTATATAGATAGATAGATAGATAGATAGATAGATAGATAGATGATAGATAGATAGACAGCTAGATAGATAGATAGATAGATAGATAGATAGATAGATAGATAGATAGATAGATAGAGATAGATAGAGAGAGATGTGTGTATGTATATGGAGGAGGGGGACACTTGTCTGTTGAGCCACAATTAGAAGTGCTCAAAGCTTACTTTTGATTCTGTGTTTAAGGATGATTCTTGGTATTACTGAGGAGACTCTATGTGGTGCCATGTACAAGGCCTTAACCCTGTACAGTCACTCCAATCCTTTTCTTCACTTCTTTAGACATTTAAGGCAGTACAGGACAACATCAGAAACCACTGCTGTAAGGTCTAACTCTCAGGCAACATTTTTCCCCACTATCTATATAATGTGGGGACTATGAAGGCAGCCTATAAGGATGTAGCGAGGTGATTGGAAGCTCATTTCTGCCACATACCAGTTATGCGGTGTTGGGCAAGTTGTTTGATATTTTTGTGCTTCTGTTTCTTTATCTGTCAAAGGGGATTAAATGCTCCATGACATAGACATTCAAAGCCATTTCTGGCAATGAGTAAATTATGCTCAATAGATGTACAACATGGCCACTCTTCTCTCTCTTAAGATTTTCAGATCAAAAAAAGTTAGACAGAGAGAGGCAAATGAGCTCTCTGAGAGTCAAAGTCCTGTGTTTTATCTCTAGCCCACAGTGCCAAGGACAGGAATCAGAAGCCCTTGTGATATGCCCAATCTTTCTTGAATGCCTTTGAACACTTTGAGCATGGGTGCCTTTCTAAAACCCACCTTTATGCCTGCAACATTCCTGTGATAATGTCGCCAAACAATATTTCCACATCTTCCTATCAGAAAAGAGCAGATAATCCCACATAGAGACCATTCCAAAATAATTATCAAACACTCACCCTTGAAAAGTACCATATTCCTGAGAGATGAGCCTAAAGATTGTCCATATTAAAGAAAATGAAAGAAAAACAACAATTAATTTCAACACATATCCTGCACTGGAGTCAGGAGCAGAGAAGAATGTTTGCTTCTTATTTTGCTATAAAGGATATTATTAGAGGAATTGGCACAATGTGAATTAAGTCTCTGGGTAGACTAGCATGATAATCATGTAAATAATCTGGTTTTCATAATATTAAATTTGGTATTTTTCCAAAAAGGGTGGTAATGCTCCTTAGGAACACTAGAAGAATTGGTGGACAGTGGTAGCCTCAGTGTAATTGAGAATATTTTCTATTTGTTCACCTAAAGTAGGTAGATTTCCAGGGGGCACTTTTTTTTCTGAAAAGGAGTTGATAAATATGTAAGTTTAGGATACTCTGAACAGAGGTTTGGTCTTAGTTCTTGGACCTTTGGGCCTTTTCCTCTAACAACTCAGAAAAAGAAACGTATGTGAAGATATTAAGAGAATGGTGAAATAAATGAAAAAAATTCACTTTCAGGAAATCTGAGTGGAGAATAGGTAGGAATCTTCATATTATCCATGCAACTTTTATTTAGTCTTGACATTGCTTTCAAAATAAAAAATATTTTGGAAAAAAAGCACAAAGATATGATTGAACTATGTCTTGGAGATTGCTGATCTTGTTTCTATTGCCTCCAGATGCCCCAATAACGGTAAATGGCATAGACACATTTGCATAGACACATTAAAATGGGAAAACAATATACATACAGATAAGTTCTTATCTAATAGAGGTAGGAACACAGAAATCTCATTACAATGTACCTTACACCCTGAACATTGATATAACGACCTGGCACAGGCCTCAGAAAAATGGGCATCCTCCATTCACACCAGAACTAGACAAGCTATCTACGAAACATCCAAGGTCTTCTATAGCAACATCTGGAAGCAATCCTCTACCAGGAAAGACACTACCAAAGGTCTGACATCGATCTCCTAAAAAGAAACTTCCGGTAACACTGAGAAGACTTGACAACAACAATGACCTGCCCTACAGGACCTGGTTCTCTCTATTGCCCCTTCAGTGTGAGGTGAAACGAAAGGATGCTCTGCACCATCCTGACTGCAATATGGG
>PVKC010004548.1:0-28759 GCA_004027635.1 Crocidura indochinensis
TTTTTTTTTTTTTTTTTTTTTTTTTTTTTTTTTTTGGTTTTTGGGTCACACCCGGCAGTGCTCAGGGGTTACTCCTGGCTCCAAGCTCAGAAATTGCTCCTGGCAGGCACGGGCGACCATATGGGGCACCGGGATTCGAACTGATGACCTTTTGCATGAAAGGCAAACGCCTTACCTTCATGCTATCTCCCGGGCCCCAACTTGTCATTTCTTTTAAGTATGTATGAATACCTGGAAGAATCCAGTGCTTACAAGGATTTAAGAATACAATACTGCCTTTTTTTTTTTTTTTTTACAACTATGTAGTCAGATTGAGTAAAGGTTAATAATACCAATTTGTTTCTTTTCTGAGCAAAGATAAACCATGAACTTATGGACATAAGAAACAGCAGAGCTTGCTGTGGCTTTAAAAGCTTCTGAAGTAAAGGATGAAAGGACTTTTGCCTCATTCTTCAATAGTTTTATGAGTGTAATAGGAAGTATAATTTCATTTATTTTGAAAACCATTTCCAGTCTTTTGAGGAATCTCCATATTGCTTTCCATAAAGACTGGACTAGAAGACATTCCCAGGAACAATGAATGAGAGTTCCTTCTCTCCACATCCCTGACAGGGCTTGATTATTCTTGTTCTTTGTTATGTATGTCAGTCTCTGTGGTTAGAGAGGACACCTCATTATTGTTTTGAATTACATCTCCCTGATGATTAGTGATGTGGAGCATTTTTTTTTATGTGCCTTTGGGCCAAAATTTTGCCTTTATGGGCCTTTGGTCCAAAATTCTTTGAGGAATTGTCTTTTCATTTCTTCTCCCCATTTTTTTTATGGGGTTAGATTTTTTTTCCTTGTTAAGTTCTGTCAGTAACTTGTATATCTTTGATATTAGTTCTTTATCCGATGGGTATTAGGTGAATAATTTCTCCCATTCTGTGGGTGACTTTTGTATCCTAATCAATAGTTCCTTTTGTTAAATGGGACCAAGAAAGCCTAGCAGGGGTCCTCAAACTTTTTAAACAGGGGGCCAATTCACTGTCCCTCAGATCGTGGGAGGTCGGACTATAGTAAAAACAAAAACTAGGAAAAAATTCCTATGCATACTGCATATATCTTATTTTGAAGTGAAGAAACAAAATGGGAACAAATACAGTATGTGGCCCTCGGGCTGTAGTTTGAGGATCACTGGTAGGGCCTTGGAGGCCCAAGGGGGAAACCCAGGGTTCGGGAAAACCCCATTGCCTCAATAAAGACAAGGAAACATACCTTCAGAGAATGCAAAAGCAAAGCGGGGTTTATTCCAGAGTTCTGGGGCTCCTGGGACAGCCATGCATACTGAAACCGGAAGCCCCAGGTAATCTAGAAAGGTGTCTTTTATAAGTTTAAAGAACCTTAGGCCTATCCCTATTCCAGGTTTAAACACAATGGTCAATCAGATGGTAAGTCTGTCCTCTTTCAAACAAGGTCCAAACATGTCCAGCTCCTCTTAGGAGGGGCGTTGGCTAATGGCAGCAGGCCGTTGATGTCTCAAGGTGAAATACCAGATCAAGGGGGACTAAGAAGGCGGGGCAGAGAAAGGCTTAACAGGCATCTATATGTTGTCAAGGTGGGGTGGAGAAAGGCTTAATAGGCATCTATCACCTATCTGAGTTATTATAATATCTATTTTTATAAATTTCCCCTAACACTTTGAGGAGCAGAAGCTCCCATCTGTTTATCGCTGCTTCCACTTGTTTGGAGAGTGCCGTTTCACCTTGAAGATGCCTTTAGTCTCAATGTCATGGTGTGTTTTACCTACATGCTGTTGTATATACTTTATGGTTTCAGATCTGATATCAAAGTCTTTAAACTATTCTGATAACCCATCACACATAAAGCTTCATTAAAAACATGTCTCCTCTCCCAAAGCACTTTCCTCTCTTGCTTTAATATACACCATTATTGAGAGTTATATCAGTGCATTTTGTAAGAAATATTATCCTTATCAACATACTTAGGGGGCCTGATTAGTATTAGAACTGTTTGCATCTGATTAGCGATAGTACAGGCTATACAATTCTTCCCTTAACAATTGTGTGATTCCAATTCTTTATTCTAGTGTGTTTTGACAGACTGGTCAATAACTCCTACTGAAGAAAAGTATTCCTCTCAATTTCCATCACAAAGCAACCTCTAAGGAAATTCTCAATTCTGATAAGTAGGCTAGACTTGAAACATCAGATTCTGTGACACTCCTGCCTCAATAGAGATATTGAATATGAAAGAAAAGCTAGCCAAGGGAATCTGGGGTATAAATGATGTGAAAGGTCATGCGTTTCTGCACACTGGAAGACAACCAAGTAACAGTAGAAATCTTAAATTCTTCTTTCACACGCTAATATAAAAAATAGGGCCCAGGGGCCCGGGAGATAGCATGGAGGTAAGGCGTTTGCCTTCCATGCAAAAGGTCATCGGTTCGAATCCCGGTGCCCCATATGGTCCCCCGTGCCTGCCAGGAGCAATTTCTGAGCATGGAGCCAGGAGTAACCCCTGAGCGCTGCCGGGTGTGACCCCAAAAAAATAATAAAAATAAAAATAAATAGGGCCCAGAGAATTAGTACAACAGGTAAGAGTCTTGCCTTGCACACAGCTGACTGGCTCCATCTCTGGCACTGCATACTGTGTCCTAAGTTCCACTGTGAATGAGGAAAAAAAACAAGGATTGGCCTGCAAACCAAACAAATACTCACAAGAAACAAACGAACAAACAAGGATTGGCCTGCAAACAAAACAAATACTTCCAAGAAAGAATAAAGCCGCAATATGTTAGACACATCTTTTTCCCTTTTCTCTTGGAGTACTTACCTATTGGTACATGATCTTCTAAGTATTTTTTAGATATTACATATACACACATAACATAGCTATTAAAATAATCATCTAGTTGAAAGACTAGCCTTGAAATTACTGGACAGACAATAGCAATTTAGTAAAAACTAAGGTATAATTTAGCTTCTTTTGCAAGATTAATTTGACCTATGTCTTATATATCCATTGGTAATTATAAGTGAAATGCTATTTCTTAAGGTATTTCTTAACTATTTCGTAAGGTAATATCTGGCCAATTTCTTATCATACAAAATTCTAATTTTATAATTGATTACTGAATAGAAATCACTGCATTTTTAATATATCAGCTTCTTTAAAACTATAATCCTTGTGCCTTATTCCATCTTCTAGTTTTAATGATCCTGTGTTGAAATTATCTTTGGGATGCATACAATATAAAATATTACTGATTATTATTTTTGTGATTCATGAGTATCACTTTTATTTCTGAATTTTTGATACTCTTCATAAATCTTATTTACTAGCTGGAAAAACAATACCATATAGTTTTATTTCTTACCTTTATATATAGTTTTAACTGCATTTTTTGGTTTTGGGGTCACACCCGGCAGCGCTCAGGGTTACTCCTGGTTCTATGCTCAGAAATCACTCCTGGCAGGCTCAGAGGACCGAATGGGATGTCGGGATTCGAACCACGATCCTTCTGCATGCAAGGTAAACACCCTAGCTTCATGCTCTCTTTCTGGCTCTTAACTGCATTTTTTTTTATATCATTATAGTAGGTAGGAAAATAAAACTTAGTTTTTAGGGACTATTATTCTTGGTGTGCTTGAGAAACTATATGTGATGCTGAGAATCAACTCTGGTTCAGTAACATGCAAGGCAACCACTTTAACCCCTTACTATTCCTCTGGACTCCATATCATTATTTTAATTCTTTTTTTTGTTTTTGTTTTTGGGCCACACTGGGCGGTGCTCAGGGGATACTCTTGGCTGTTTGCTCAGAAATAGCTCCTGGGAGGCCTGGGGGACCATATGGGCCACCGGGATTTGAACCAACCACCTTTGGTCCTGGATCAGCTGCTTGTAAGGCAAACGCCGCTGTATTTTAATATTTTAATTTGTATATGCTATCGATATTCTGTAACGTTTAGTACTTTATTCAAGTATTACTAACTTGGAAAAACTTCCTCTTGTAAAGAAAGGTCAGAGAAGACTTAGAAGATAGCTCAGGGAATAAGTCAGTGATAAACAAGTCAGTGATATTTAAACATTTCATTGTGCAGTTTTTCAGTCGTGCCAACTATACGTATGTTTCCTTGATAGACCTTTAGTTGATCAACAGTACCAAATTATAATAAATTTGGTGACTGTTATGAAATATTTGGAGTCCCTTTCAACTTCATAACTGACACCCCAAATTTCGATGTAACTATAATTGGAGATAGAGACTTTAAAGTGGTAATTAAGACTAAATGAGGCTACTGGGTGACCTAATCCATATGACTAAATTTGAATATATGGCATTCAAAAATGTGATGACTTTAAAGTGAGTCTGGAGAGTGGCCCTAAACTAATCTGACTGATATCTTTAAAAAAATTTGAATTAGGAGGGGGCTGGAGTGATAGTACAGCAGTAGGGTGTTTACCTTGCACTCAGCCAATATAGGATGGACAATGGTTTGAATCCCTGCAACCCATATGGTCCCTCAAGCCAGGAGCAATTTCTAATCTGAGCAAATAGCCAGGAATATCTCCTGAGTGTAAACCGGTGTGACCCAAAAACAAACAAACAAAAAAAAAGAAATTTGAATTAGGAAACAGACATAGAGAAACACTAGAGTGTAACATGATAGTGCAGCCAATGAATAAGAAACTCCAAGAAAATCAAAATGAGAAAATAAGTTTCAGCTGCTTAAGACAGTACTTTTCAATCTGTTTATCCACATATAACTATGAAATTAGATAATCAATTCATAGTCTATTAAGGCAGAAATGAAACTATTAAGAACTTTTATGTGATCAGTTTTAAATGCAATATTATCAAGCAAAAATTTGTCCATGGCATATCTATAGTTAGCAAGCAATATTTTGTCAGAGATTGGCAAGAAATTTCTGCAGCTGGCACCACAACTTGAAAACCACTATCAGTCTGTGTGCTATTGTTATGGCTATTGAGAAAAATACATTGATGTGTCTCAAAACTGCATTGGCCATCTTCAATTCTGCCATCTTCCCTTTAATTATCTCTGAGAATTTTGCATTGAGAAAAAAAAAATTCCTTTAGGGGACTTGTGTTGAAAGTCATCAAAGTGAGGAAACTAAGCTCTATTTCTACAAATAATTCAATTCATTCTGGCTATTCAGTAAGTGAAAGTCTTTGGCCATAGCTCAGAAGAATAAGGGTGATTTTACAAATCTGGATATGCAGTATTCAGTGTTTGAGAGTCCTTAGTCCCCCCCCCCTTTTTTTGGGGGGGTCACACCCGGCAGTGCTCAGGGGTTACTCCTGGCTCCATGCTCAGAAATTGCTCCTGGCAGGCACAGGGGACCATATGGGGCACCGGGATTCGAACCGATGACCTTTTGCATGAAAGGCAAACACCTTACCTCCATGCTATCTCCCAGGCCCCCTTAGTCCCTTTTGATATAGCAACCCAAGGTGTTAGATAGCCTAGGTGCCTCCACAGTAAACAGAGAGAAACATTTCAATAGTTAAACCTTTGTAGGACAGATCTGGGTTTTGAAACGAATTCCTTTGTGTGTCATTTAAAACATTTTGGAATTTTCAGTAACTATTCAATATTAACTCTATGATGAGAAAATAATTTGAAGGTTGTGGCAAAGGGTCTGAAACACTATTGACACTATGTGAAATTTCTCTTTCCCTCCCCTTCTCTTACCCTTCTTAGAAATCCCAAATATATAATATTTTTTTGGTTTTTGGGTCACACCCGGTGACGCTCAGGGGTTACTCCTGGCAGGCGCGGGCAACCATATGGGGAACCGGGGGATCGAACCGCGGTCCGTCCTAGGTTAGTGCAGGCACCTTATCTCCAGCGCCACCGCCCAGCCCCCAGAAATCACAAATATTTGAAATATTCAGTGTTGCTGCATTATTATGGTGATGTTGATATATCTATTAACATATACCCTGGAACATAAGGTACTGGTAAATGATATCTTGTAAATATTTGTTACAATTTCCTATCACAGAACCTTCATTAAAAAATGCCCAAAGGGGGCCCGGAGAGATAGCACAGCGGCATTTGCCTTGTAAACAGCAGATCCAGGACCAAAGGTGGTTGGTTTGAATCGTGGTGCCGTGCCTGCCAGGAGCTATTTCTGAGGAGACAGCCAGGAGTAACCCCTGAGCACCGCCGGGTGTGGCCCAAAATCAAAAAAAAAAAAAAGCACAAAGGAGGGACTGGAGCAATAGCGCAATGGTAGGTTGTTTGCTTTGCACACAGTTGATCCAGGGTGGACCTCGGTTCAATCCCCGGCATCCCATATGGTCCCACAAGACAGGAGAGATTTCTGAGCACATAGCAAGGAGTAACAGCTGAGCATCACTGGGTGTGGCCCAAAAACCAAAAAAAAAAAAATGCACAAAGGAAAAAAAAATCATGCCATCATTTTAGTCACAGAAGAGAGAAGAATCACAGGGTGATACATACACAAATATATATTTATATGTGTGTATATATATAGATATACATACATACTCACATACTTCAATTTCAACTTACTCTCAGATATCGCCAAAGGGTGGGGACTAACTAGTGTTCTCAGAATTTCCTACATTGCCTATACTCTTCTCTTAACCATATTTTGTCCTAATTAGATGTGTCCCAATTAGATACACTATCCCCACCTCTGCTTCTATCCCTTCCTTCTGCTAATGTTGCAATAACCAGTGTCATGCACCTTACATTATTGTGGTGCCCAGATATTTGGTTGTGTTATTTACCGAGAGTCACATACCAGGGATCTGTCCTCTATAGTTGTACCTGCATGGGATGCTTTTGGGGGTGTGTGTCACCCTGGGTATTTTGTTCTCAATTCTTCTGAGTTGCAGTGTTTGTTTAGGATTACAATCCTAGTTAACTTTGTACCCAATTGGGTCCTTTGTAACCAGGAATCATAGGCAAAATCAGCACCACACACAGCAGAGCACAAAGAACACCAAGAAAAGAATTGCCAGGATCATTCTTAGAACAAGAAAGTGGCACCAGAAACTGAACTCATGGCTTCACAGCTGGTGCATTAGCCCCTGAGCCATCAAAACTTCTCCCCACACCAATCCTTACATGCTAATTTTTCCATCCCCCCCCTTTTTTGGTTTTTAGGCCACACTGGTGATGTTACTCCTGGCTCTGTGCTCAGAAATTGCTCCTGACGTGGGGAACCATATGGGACACCGGGGGATCAAACTGTGATTTATCCTAGGTCAGCACATGCAAGGCAAACACCCTACTGCTGTGCCCAGCTCTGGCCCCACACATGCTAATTCTTTTTTTGCTTTCGTTTTTTTTGGGGGGTCACACCCGGCAGTGCTCAGGGGTTACTCCTGGCTCCATGCTCAGAAATTGCTCCTGGCAGGCACAGGGGACCATATGGGGCACCGGGATTCGAACCGATGACCTTTTGCATGAAAGGCAAACGCCTTACCTCCATGCTATCTCCCTGGCCCCACACATGCTAATTCTTAAGTACGATGTTTAGGAGGGAAAATACACAATAATCAATTATTTCTGTTTGTATTGAAGATAAAAAAACAATGTTCTTAGACTCTTCCTGTATTGCAGATATTTGTCAAATGTCACTTGCTAAATAAATATTGTTCAGTATACTATGTGTTTTAATTCCAGATGATGAGCCTGTTTTTGACTTCTGGTTTGTTAGCTGTTAGATTAATATTTTAGGATTTTGAATTTCATTAAAAAAAAGCTCAGTTATATAACCTTCCTTCCAGCAGAATTATTTAACAGAGACCAAATTTAAAAAGAAAGCCCAACTCTATGGAAGCAGTGATTAAAATCAGGCAAGGAAAAATAGGACTTGTTTCTGAAGAAAGAGCTGAAAAATTGAAACTTGTCATTTCATGGTTCTTAAACTGAAAAATATCAAGTACATATGAAAGGCACACCTTTACATGCTTGAAGTGCTACAAGATACAGTTTTCAGTTGTCAGAGCAGTCTTTGGGAAGAAATTTTGAAGGGAAGGGCTGAGGATATAATACAGGGATTACGGTACATGCATAACCACTCCCAGTTTAATCCCTGTTACCACTCTGTTCCTCAAACAGTGCCAGAGAAAAAATCTTCAAGTGAAGGGAAAGGAGTGTGACCCCAAGACCCCAAGAATTTGTGTGGTATAAAAGAATGTACCAGTGAAGAAATAGTCAATCAAGAGCAAAGTTAGTTTACTCAAGAGGAAAAGCTCACTTTTCAGACTGACACTGGGAAGGTCTTCAGAAAATAAAGCCTCCATAAGACTTTTGGGAAAACATTTTGCTTCAGTCTCCAGGCTGCTCAGGGGGCTTTCTATAAATTAGTCAAATTTTTTGGAGGCGTAGGGCCGGAGAGATAGCATGGAGGTAAGGTGTTTGCCTTTCATGCAGAAGGTTGGTGTTTCAAATCCCAGCATCCCATATGGTCCTCTGAGCCTGCCAGGAGCGATTTCTGAGTAAGTAGAGCCAGGAGTAACCCCTGAGGGCTGCCAGGTGTGGCCCCCCCAAAACAAAAACAAAACAAAACAATATTTTGGAGGCGAGTGAGGCAGCTATGAGTAGCCAAGTTGTATGTGTAAATTGTATATGAAATGTTCTGAGACAATTATGTAAAGAGTGAGGTGTGAAAGGTGGAGAATAGAAGAGTCAGAAGCAGAGACAAATTTGATGAATGTGGGTATTGTGTGTGTGTGTGTGTGTGTGTGTGTGTGTGTGTGTGTGTGTGTGTGTGTGTGTGTGCGCGCGCGCGCGCTCTCTGGAGGAAGATCTGACACTTTCTGCAACGGTTGCCAGAGTCCTGCCCACCAGCACTCTAAAGTAGGATTATACATTAACATCTTGCAGGTGCGGTTGTGGGGGGGTCAGATGAAGGGAAGGAGGAATACACATGAAGAGGTATGTGCTGATGTGTCCTTAGTCAGCTAAAAAATTTCCATCTCTCCTGAGCCGAAGCACTGGCACAAGCGATAGGGCATTTGCCTTGCATGCGCTAACCTAGGACTAACGGACCGTGGTTCGATCCCCCTGCATCCCTGGTTCCCCCAAGCCAGGAGCAATTTCTGAGCATATAGTCAGGAGTAACCCTGAGCATCACTGGGTGTGACTCCAAACAAAACAAACAAAAAGTTTCTATCTCCCTTTCAAGAAGGTCAGGTGGGTTTTTGTGACTGTTCTTATCACTTATGGTAAGGGCCAATGTTCTGTTATTCCTTTGCACTAGTCCCTGTGACTTACGGTATGAACAGACATCTGATGTCTTCAGGTCTAACTTGCCCTTCTCCTTGTAGGGTGGGGACTGCCTGATTTTTTTTCACCAGTAAGCTTTACAAGTTGTATATAAATAATTTGACCCTTTCCCAAGAAAGTAGTAGTGCCAATTCTAAGAATTTGAGGGACAACAAGATGTATAGAGTGTCTTGCTGAGTCAGCTGTGGGAATACAGTGGTTGTTTTTTTAGGAATTGAGCAGGAAAATGGAGTGACAGTGAGGCCTCTAGAGTCTTCCAGCACAGCTGATTGTGTTAGTATGGCAGATATGTAGGTATGGCAATGATACTCTGCATCTCTTCATGAGTCTTCTAGACCCCTTGACCAAGTACTGCTAGATATAGCCAACTCCAAAAAGATATTGTGAGAAAAAGTGACTACAGAGAAGATAAGCTTCCAAAAAGTGCATGAAATATAGTCAGCTTCTTGGTTGAACCCTAAAACTAAGTGATTACAAGGAACACCAACGAGCTCTAGAAAATTTAGAAAATATACAGAAAATTTAAGGAAAAATTCAGCAACTACAAGGCAGAAGAGACAGTATGCCTGTAAGGTTAACTGTCTGCTATATTAAAAAAATACTTCTCTAGTGTGCCAATTGGGATTATAATTTTATTACATTTACAATAATCAGTAGTCATTCTTCAGAATACATCTGATTTCTACATAGACCAAAGAGGTAAGTTGAATGAAGAAGCACTAAGAATTACCACCTCATCTATTAACAATGGTGGCACTAATCTCTTAGGCCATTTTTTTTTTTTTTTTGTTTTTGGGTCACACCCGGCAGTGCTCAGGGGTTACTCCTGGCTATTCGCTCAGAAGTCACTCCTGGCAGGCACGGGGGACCATATGGGGAACCGGGGATCGAACCGCGGTCCGACCTAGGTTAGCACAGGCACCGTACCTCCAGCGCCACCGCCCGGCCCCCAGATCTGATCCTTAATAAATGATTGCTCTATTAAAGATGCACAGGATAGTAAATCTATAACTCATAAAATAAAAGTTGCTTTTGCACATTCTCTAATTAAATGATATTAAATACAGCAGCCAAAATTTTCAAGCATAAGATCACTTTTAAAACAACATAATGGAAGGGGCCGGAGAGATATGATGGAGGTAAGTCGTTTGCCTTGCATGCAGAAGGCCATTGGCTCTAATCCTGGCATCCTATATGGTCCCAGGAGCCTGCCAGGAGTGAATTTTTAATGTGGAGCAGGAGTAACCCCTGAGCGCTTCCGGGTATGACCCAAAAACCTCACACAAACACACATAGACACACACACACACACACAACACACACACACATAAATATAATGGAGATCCTACAAGAGCTGAAAGCCCAGAAGCTCACCACACCCAGCCTAACCCTCACTCCTCTAGAGCTGGGTGGGAAATGGGGAAAGCATGGGGTCTCCTTTAAATTCCTTGTGGGGACCCACCTCACTGGCTCTCTGGGCATGTAAGGGGTAGCCCTGAAGTTGTGGAGGGAGTAGGTAGAAGGGTGCTGGGGTGACCCAAGCCCTACACCCCTCCTAACCTGGTTAAAAAGAGCTTTGGCATGTCGGAGGCTAGCCATACTCCATAACAGCAGTTTTCTTTCTTTTTTTTTTTAATAATATTTTATTTAAACACCTTGATTACAAACATGATTGTGGTTGAGTTTCAGTCATGTAAAGAACACCCCCTATCACCAGGTGCCACATTCCCATCACCAAAGTTTCAAATCTCCCTCCTCCCCACACCACCCCTGCCTGTACTCTAGACAGGCTTTCTATTTCCCTCATACATTCTCATTGTTAGGATAGTTCTCAATGTACTTATTTCTCTAACTAAGCTCATCATTCTTTGTGGGGAGCTTCAAGAAGTGAGCTGTAACTCCCAGCCCTCCTCTCTTTTGTCTCTGAAAATTATTGTGAGAATGTCTTTCACTTTTCTTAAAACTCATAGATGAGTAAGACCATTCTGCATTTTTCTCTCTCCCTCTGACTTATTTCACTCAGTATAATAGATACCATGTATATCCATGTGCAGGAAAATTTCATGACTTCATCTCTCCTGACAGAGCAGCAGCTTACTTAAGGGAGGAAGCCTATTAGTAAGTAATTGGCAAGAGATGAACCAAGAAAGGCCCTTGGGCAGGCAAGTTTTAAGTGTGGCCTCTGCTGTGGGCTCACGGGATTTGTCTGTCTCTATGTCAATCATCTGCCACATGGTTTCTCATTGGATGTTATCATAAAATAAAGAATGCAGCGCCTCCGATTGGTAGGGAAACCGTTGTCCCACCTTCTAGGTTAGACTAAGAGGAGGCGTGTCTTTCATTCCTGGAGCTTCTTCATGCAGCTGCTAGCAAGGTGGCCTGGGGACTGGGGTTGGGGCAATGGTGGTTTTTTTTTAAAGTATTTTCTTTCTTCAAGTGTGTTTGAGTATTTTGAAGAGTGCCTACTGGTTAAAACCCGTCTCACTAGTGTTTAGGGTCAGAGTTTAGAAAATGGCACCCCTCCCCCCCAATGGCACCTAAACATGGATGAATTCTTCTGGATCTTGGTGAATTGATGTCAGGCTTTACTGCATGGGATCCACTGTTTTTTGGACTTGCGAATTGGTCTCTTGTTGGCTCGCAGATAGGACCAGGAACATGGTAAATATAGACATTGTAATTTGTTTGGTTTTCTTTGTTAAATTAAATCATAAAAATTCAGAGATATGGGCCAGAGTAATGGTACAGCTGTAGGCATTTGCATTGCACACAACTGCCCCAGGGCAGACCCAGGTTTGATTCCCGGCATCCCATATAATCCCTCAAGCCAGGAGTGATCTCTGAGCACAGAGCCAGGAGTGACCCCTGAGCATCAACGGGTCTGGCCCAAAAAACAAACAAACAAAAAGAATTCAGAGAAAAGAAAATCCTGGCAGAGAACTTGGAGTTAGCATAGAGAATGTCGGATGTTTTTGAAAATACTCTGATTCATCTCAGAAAATGTCAGAAGTGGTTTCAGTTTTTTCTGAAAGTCAAAAGACTCCACCGTTTTTTCCGTTATGTCGCGTGAAAGGGGTCCCACACCGCCACCTACCGGCGAAGGGCCCGAAAACCCCTCGGTCCCAACTGCCAGCTTGGGTCAGGCAGGATCTATGCACAACCCTCACACCTATAAGGTGGGATCATCCGTTTTCACTACCAACCATGGGTGCTGCCTTTATCAAATAACATCCGATGAGAAACCAGGTGGGAGTTGATAAACAGAGAAAAAATCCTGTAATCCCACTGTACTTTTCTGATATCTCAAGTTTACTTCCTTAGAAGTTAAAGTTAGTAGTTAAAAGCAGTGATTTGGGCATTTGAGTATCCATATGGAAGAGAATGGTTTTGGAATAAAGGGCAGTTACTTCAGGAAAGGTTAGTTTTGATTTTTAAAAATCGATTCTTAAATTCTTTGGGTCACACACACAGCTTTGCTTAGAGGTTACTGCTTGACTCTGCACTCACAGTGATTATGCTTGGCAGCTCCAAGATCCTAGGGTTTGAACCTGGGTTAGATCATGCAATGCAAGCATCCTCTTTGCTGTAAGATCATATTAGCTCCGTTACCCTCCGAGCTCATGGCTAATTCTGAGGGTCAAGCTCTCATTGTCATTTGACTGTATATGAACCTCTTTAATTTGTTTAAGCTAATGACCTGTCCCACATATTTATTAATAGTGCTAGTGTGAACCATACCTTTCCTAAGTTACAGAATTAATAGTTTAACTTTCCGAAGTTCACAGAACTCTTTGATTGTTTTTTTTTTCTTTTTTATTTAAATAAGCGGAGGAGGAGACCGCGGCCGGGACGGTGTGTGCCCCCGGATGCAACGCAAGAGCCGGCGCACAGTGCCCAGGCGGGCGGCTCAGGCGGCGGAAGCGCGGGGACAAGTCCTCAGAACTCTTTGATTATTATTTAACCTCTGAGTAATGTAAGAGTTTGCCTGCCAAGCCACCCCCTGATGACATTAATTGGCACATGTTTGTCAGGTTTAAGGCTAGTATGAAATACTTTGGGACTTTATAATCCTTAATAGTTTGGCTTTGGATTGTTGTAAGTAATCAAGATGAGTGTCTCCATTTTTCTGCTTTGTAGGAGATTAGATAGCAGTATGAGTATAAGGGACTGTGATTGTCTTCATTGCTTTGGTAACATAAAGACTTGCTTTGAAAGTGCAGTTAAAGGGCACAGATAGTTCAGTGGGTTAAGGCACTTTTCTGTATGTGCCCAAATCAGATTTGATTATGACACCTCTTATGGTCCTCTGAGCACTGCTAGCAGTGATTTTCGGCACAAAGCCAGAAGTAATTCCAGAGCATTGCTAGGTGAGGAAGCAAAACAAAATAAAACAAAAAAAAAAATACAGTTAGAGGAAAGCACAGACATGCACGGACAAACACACACACACCACAAAAGATTGACATTTATTTTTTTATAATATTTCCTAATTAAAATAAATTTAAAATAGCTAACTACTAAGTATTCCTAAGTTAAAATAAAATATACAATTACGCATGTCTGAATTTTATGTGCTAAAAGGTTTTTAAGAATGGAACTATCGGGGTCAGAGAAATAGCATAGAGTTAAGGCATTTGTCTTTCATGCAGAAGGTCATTGGTTCGAATCCTGGCACCCCATATAATCCCCTGTGCCTGCCAGGAGAGATTTCTGAGCGTGGAGCAAGGAATAACCCCTGAGCGCTGCCGGGTGTGATCCCAAAACCAAAAAATATATAAATAAATAAATAAATAAATAAATAATGAAACTGTCGGGAATGGAGAGAGAGCATGGAGGTAAGGCGTTTGCCTTGCATGCAGAAGAAGGACAGCAACCCATATGGTCCCCCGAGCCTGTCAGGATTGATAGCCAGGAGTAACCCTGAGTGCTGCAACCACTCCCCACCCCAAAAATAAAACACAACCCACACTAATATTTTTAAGTCTGTGACAGGAGTCTCAAGGTGGTTGCTTATCATGTGATCTTATTTCTGGTGGTTTTTCAGAGACACATAATTTGTATTTTTACACAGAATGTTCCACATTTTGACCATTTCTAGAACTTTCTATGGTGTTAAGTTCATTCACTGGGGTAAGTGTCAATGCCACAGTTTAGCTCCATGACCATGCTTCATTTTTAAATTTTATTTATTTTAGTAAAGCAAGGTACTTTCTGTTTAATGGAACTTACTTAGTAAGAGTGAGGGAGTGAAGAAAAGAAAAATGTATTAATGGGGTCGGAGAGATAGCATGGAGGTAAGGTGTTTGGCTTGCATGCAGAAGGACAGTGCTTCGAATCCTGGCATCCCATGTGGTCCCCCCATGCCTGCCAGGAGCAATTTCATTTTTCTTTGTTTGTTTTTGTTTTTCTTTTTGTTTTTGGGCCAGACCCGTTTGGCACTCAGGGGTTAATCCTGGCTAAGAGCTCAGAAATCGCTCCTGGCTAGGCTTCACCAGGGGATCGAACAGCAGTGCATCCTATGTATGCTAATGCCTTGCAAGGCAAACACCTTACCTCTAGCACCACCTTCCCGGTCCCCAGGGGCAATTCGTGAGCATCCGGCCAGGAGGAACCCCTGAGCACTGCTGGGTGTGACCCAAAAAATTAAAAACAATGTATTAAGGACCATGAGCTTGAAGACAACAGAAGGTTTTAAAATTCATTACAATTACCTAGTTTTCCAGTTTTGTAGGTTCCGTTTTACAGTTTAAAAGGCCCTTCTGACTCTGGGATTATTCTCTTTGATTTTTTCCATTTATTACTAAGTCAAAACTCTAATATGGGGGCCGGGCGGTGGCGCTGGAGATAAGGTGCCTTCGCTAACCTAGGACGGACCACGGTTCGATCCCCCGGTTCCCCATATGGTCCCCCTTGCCTGCCAGGAGCAACTTCTAAGCGAATAGCAAGGAGTAACCCCTGAGCGTCACCGAGTGTGGCCCAAAAACAAAAAAACAAAACAAAACAAAACAAAAACCTCTAATATGTACTTTGTTGAATTCATTTCAGTTTATGAAAGTGAGATATGGCTACAAGTTAGTTTTCCTAGGTAGTTGTCCCCTGGATTAATATCTGGTCTGGTCATGAGACATTGTTTGTTTGTTTTTTTGGTTTTTGGTCACACCCAGCAGTGCTCAGGGGTTACTCCTGGCTCCATGCTCAGAAATTGCTCCTGGCAGGCACGGGGGACCATATGGGGCACCGGGATTCGAACTGATGACCTTTTGCATGAAAGGCAAACGCCTTACCTCCATGCTATCTCCCGGGCCCATGAGACATAGTTTAGGATGCATTGCATTGAAGTGTGAAAGGTTATCTATCTATCTATCATCTCTCTCCTTCCCTCCCTCCCTCCATTTCTTTTCTTTGGGCCACATTGGCAGTGCTCAGAGATCACTCCTCTCTCTGCACTCTGGAATCACTCCTGGCATTGCTTGAGACTATATTCCTTGGTATACCAGGGATCAAATCTGTATGTGCACATATGCAAGACACCAGGTACCCTACCTAATGTACTGTCTTTCCAGTTCCTATTTCACCTTTTCCAATAGTTAAATACTAAATAGTTAAATACTATTCCATTGTGTATATAGATCACAGTATTGTTATCAGTCATCAGTCTGTGACACAGACTGTTTTAAGAAAGAAAGAAAGCCAAGAATAGACCATGTAAGAAAGAAAAAAGGAATAGGGCATGGTCAAGGCTGATAACTGAATGGACTATGTTTGTAAACATGATGCATTGCAAGTCAGCTTTTGATGGGGCTGACTGGTGGAGGGATGGAGGATGAGGTCTTTTTTCTCCAGCTAGGAGCATGCCTCTGCCACCCTGTTCAGCAGGCGGTTCTGAGGTAAAGGCGGCAGGTATAAAGCTAACAGGCAGTCAGGCTTCAGAAGATAACAGTTTTATTCAGTGGACATGGCTGAAGCCAAAAGCCCCAGTAGCAACCCTCAAAAAAAGCTCCTGCCTTCCACAGACCCTTGCTTTTATACCTCAGAATGAGGTACCACCCTAGGGTGGGAGCAGAATACCCGGTCAGATCTAGGGTATGGCACAATTATTGATTAGTGTAGGATTAGTCACATAATAATCTTAAAAATGTTTACATACATAACAATTCCCCGTTTTTAGTATACAAACATTAAAATATACAAAATTAATATTGCCTATAATTATTAAAGGAGAAACTAAGCAATAATAAAAGAGTGGCTGTTTGCATAAGAGCATCACAGGGAAATGGAAAGAAAAACTTCTAACCTACAACAGGGTGTCTAAAACCAGAAACATGTGTCAAGGTATCAGTTACAAGCTCCAGAGATGAGAGATCTAGGACATACAAGATGAAGAATTCCAAGTAAGTTCTTCCTTGGAAAAGCAGGTGGAGAATCTGAAATTCAATGATCAAGGGTCTAGTAGGCGATGGGAAGTTCCCTGGGCAATCAGAATGGCCAATTGTAATCCAGAGATAGAGATCCTTCAAAGAGATGCTAGAAAGGCTGTGTAGCAGGTGAAACGAAGCACATTTTCTTTATTGATTTTGTTTTTGCTTTTTTTTGGTTTTGGGTCACATTCGGCAGCGCTCAGGGATTACTCCTGGCTCTATGCTCAGAAATCACTCCTGGCATGCTCAGGGGGCCACATGGTCAAAATAAAAATTATTATATTAAAAAATAAATCTATATAAATGCATTTATAATGCTTATTTACTAAAAACATTCATAATTGGGAGGGAGAGATGTTACACTGGTGAAGGGGCATGTTCTGTTTGTGACTGTAACACCACTATAATCATGTTACTTAAATAAAACATTTTTTGTTGATGTTGGTTTTTTTTTTTTTTTTTTTTTTTGGCATGGGCCACACCCAGTGATGATCAGAGTTTACTCCTGACTATTTGCTCAGAGTCCCTCCTGTCTTCGGAGACCATATGGGATTCAGGGGGATAGAACCGCAGTCTGTCCTAGACTAGCGCTAGATCCACTGTTATGGCCCCTAAATAAAAAATATCTTAATAACAAATATTCATAATGAGAAATTATATAAGTAGATCACTTCTCTTAACATAGATATTTCAAGTTACTTTTTATTTTTATTTAGGTATTTTATCAACAAGGAATTTTTTTTATTGCTGTCACTTTTGGAACATTAAAACAATCATACAAAGGAAGAGAAATAAAAGAAGCTAATATCTAAGATATTCAAGGTACTGACAGAACTTAACAAGGAAAATACATCTAAAATCATCAAAAAAATTCGGAAAAGAAGCCAACAGACAACTCCTTAAAGAATAAATACAAATGGCCAAAAGGCACATGAAAAAAAATCTCTGCATTACTGATCATTAAGGAGATGCAAATCAATCTACAACGAGGTACAACTTATGGTATATAAGGACAATCAAGAGCTAAGAAAAAGCCGTTTCATGGTCTTAAAACTAATGTATATGTGCACTATTTAATACATGCTTTGGAAATCAAAGCGTCCTCCCTGTCCAGTCAGGAAAGGAAGCTTCCCCCTCTCCATCACCCTCTCCCTTCCCACCAAGACCTCTCTCCTGTTTTTCTCAGAGACTCTTCCCCAACTACCTCCCCTAGTCCTCCTCCCAGAACTCCTGAACCCCAGCCTCCTCCCAAGACCACCTCTCCCAACACCTCCACCCACCTTCCCAACCCACACTCTGAGGTCTCCCAACCCCACCATCACTTTTCCAGACTCCTCCACCGCCCCCAAATCTCCCCCAACCTTCTAAAACCAGCTCCTCTGTCCCCAAGACATTTCCACCAGCCCAAACTCCCAATTCAGCACCCCACAACCTCTTCCCCTTCCAAACTCACCCCCAACGCCTCCTTTTCCCATTTCTTCCCAAACCCCCCCAAGGGCCTAAACCCCCTTCTGCTAAAAGCAGAAAAACCCCTCAAACCTCTACCCGTTTTCCCTCCTTGGAGCCTGGCTCCAAGGGGATGGCTAGAAGTCCCAGGCCACCACCCCCTACTAGCCCCACCCCTGCTCTTGGTGAGCTCCCTGTGCTGCTCTAAAGATCAAGGTCAGCAATCTGTAGCCTAGAATGGTGGTTTCTCTGCTAGCAGGACAGTTGGGTGGAGCTTGCTCTAGACAGAACTTAGGGGAGACAATGGCCAGGAGTGGTAGCTAGCCCAGGACAACCAAATTCGAACCCCTGGCTTCCCATATGGTCCCCCAAACTAGGAGAGATTTCTGAGTGCATAGCCAAGAGTAACTCCTGAGCATCACTGGGTGTGACCCAAAACCCAAAAGCAAAAAAAAAAGGGAGGAAGGAAGGAAAGATGAAGGAAGAAAGGAAGGAAAAAGGAGGAAGTAAGGAAAGAAGGGAAGAAGGAAGAAAGAAGGAAAGAAGTAAGAAGGGAAGAAGGAAGGAAAGAAAGAAGGATGGAAGAAGGAAGAAAGAAGGAAGGAAGGAAAGAAGGAAGGAAAGGAAGGAAAAGAAAAGGAAAGAAAGAAGAAAGAAAGAAAAGAAGAAAAAGAAAAAAATGTAGGGGAGCCAAGAGTTTATTAAAATGATGAGTCATTTGGGCCAGAGTGAGAGCATGGAGTAGGCCCTTTCCCTTACACGAAGCCGACCTAAGGTTGTATGTGGTTCCCTGAGCCTGCCAGAGGTGATTTTTCAGCACAGAGCCAGGAGTGACTGCTGAGGCCTGTTAGTGTGGCCAAAAATCAACAAAACAAAAACCAAGGCATACAATATGGTGAGTCTTTTGGGACTTTAGCAGTGCTGGTGTGATTCAGGTTACCAACTATCCCGGAGTAAATGCCACTGCTTCACAGCTTGAGACACTTTTACAACTAGATCCTGGCCTTACCACTTCTTTATCTCAGTGTCTCTATGCTTGTTCTTTCTGCACAGCTCCTTGAGGCACCTCTTAAGAGACACTAGGAGCCAGATCATGTTGATTTGAACCTTTAGTCCCCTGACTGTGCAGCACGATGGAGAGGTACTATCCCTCCTCCCTCGTTTCTCCTCTCATCTTGAGCAGCTAACAGGGATGATGGAGTGAGCAATGGAAAGTGGAATGAGAGTCCTACTCCCTGAATGCTAAGTCTTAAGCATATGCTCCAAGAAGTGCAAAAAGAGGGGTGCTAGAAGTTATAGGATGGGACTCTCTTTTCAACAAATAGGTTTATGAGAATTGGACAGTCATTTAAAGACCTGCTCCCCAACACAGTTCTGCTCCAACTCCATTGTGTGAGTTCAGTCAAATGATCCTATCTTTTGGGGAAACAAGATCCCATCTTCCCTCAGCAAAATTCTCTGCAACTTCACAAGCAGAACATTCAAGACATTATTCAGTCTCTAGCTTGGAATGGAATGTGTGATATTTACCTTCCAATAGATGTCTTTGCAACATAGAGTCAGAAGTTTCTAGTAGAGTCTAATTCAAACAACCCATTTCCTAGGCACCATCAAGGTAATAGAGAGCAGATCTCATGGGCCCTTCTCCTCATGTCCCTACTCCCTTCTCTTGTTTTCTAAAATGATTCCTTGTTTAGAAACTAATTAGGAAAAGTATTTATATAAGATCCCTATAAAGGGAGAGCCTAGAGAGAAGGAAGAAGTGATATTAAGAGGCCCTAAGAGGTCACTCAATGGACAATTCATATTATCAAATGCCAGGGATTAAAAATGTTCTATCCTCCAGTGCCATAACACACAAGGACACACATGCTATCATAAAAGAGTTTTAGTTACAACCTGTAACATCCTGATGACAGTAATGTCTGAGGGAATTAAAGAAAGGTAGACTTTGATCTCTTTCAGCATTGTTCATTATCTCTGTCCTTAAAAAAGAGCCATTCTAAGAGTTCGTGGGGCCATACCTCATTGTAGTTTTGCTTTGTGTTCCACTGATGAATATGTCACTATTTTTAATGATCACATAAATATATCCTTTAGAATGTTGCCTATCAAGACCCATTGCCCATTTCTTTATACATTCTATGTTAACTCTTTCGTTAATGCATTAGTTTCTCTTATTGGATTTCTCTCTTTCTGTAGGCATTTGTTTTGTTTTTGATATTTCTGTGCTGTCTGTTTTTATTCGGTATCACATTCATTTATGCTCAATATGTACTCCTTGTTCTGAGCTTAAGGATCATTGCTGGTCAGACTCAGGAAACCATATACACCTGGTGTGGCCCAAAAACCAAAAAAAAAAAAAAATATGTACTACATTAAATAGTAAATACACTACTACACTAAATATGTTCAATATATATCAAAACTTAGTGAGTAATATAAATGGGATGCACCTAATTGCTTCCCAATTTTTTCCTGGTGGTATAAAACTTCCTCTCATTTTGAATTGGATTTTTCCTCAAACCCTCTTGCTAGTCATACAGTGAGTCAGAGCCAATCCCAACACCCATGTCCTCCTCCTTACGCCAATGTTTCCAAAGTACATCACATTCTACCTCCCTGCCCCTCACCTTGTTGAGTTTTAGCCTGTTTGATCTATCAAGAGATGATAGAGCAGTGTTGAAGTCTCCGATTACTATTTTGTTGCTATAAATGTCTTATTCAAGTCTATAACTAGTTTTTTGAACTATTTTGCTTGCCCCTGTGTTTGTATATGGTGCATATATGCTTAGAGTGTCATTTCTGGGGGCCAGGCGGTGGTGCTGGAGGTAAGGTCCCTTGCCTTGTGCTAACCTAGGACGGACCACGGTTCGATCCCCCGGTTCCCCATATGGTCCCAGGTGCCTGCCAGGAGCAACTTCTGAGCGAATAGCCAGGAGTAACCCCTGAGTGTCACTGGGTGTGGCCCCCCCAAAAAAAACCAAACAAACAAAAAAAGAAGTGTCATTTCTTTCATGATGTACCAGGCCCCTGGTAAATTATTCTTGATAAAATCTTCATTTCAGGGGCCCGGAAGATAGCATGGAGGTAAGGCATTTGCCTTTCATGCAAAAGGTCATCGGTTCGAATCCCGGTGCCCCATATGGTCCCCTATGCCTGTCAGGAGCAATTTCTGAGCATGGAGCCAGGAGTAACCCCTGAGCACTGCCGGGTGTGACCCAAAAACCACAAAAACAAAAACAAAAACAAATCTTCATTTCATTGAGTATTTTCACTATATCCCACCACTGCATTGGACTTAAAGGTTTGCTGATAAGAAATCTGCTGTAAATCTTTAAACATGCTCTTTATATGCAATATATCTTTTTGATATTGCTGATATCTGTATAATCTATATGTATATATAACAATATTTTTCATCATTGTTACTAGGATGTGTAGGGTCTGTTTTTATTTTGGTCTCTTCAGCTGGTACTCTTTGGGTGTTCAGGATGTGGGTACATATAATTTTCATCTCTGGAAACGCACAGCAATAATGTCTTTGTTGCTTCTTCATAGGGTTTTCTTCCTAGGTCTCTGGGACCTCAAAGTTTTCTATGTTGTTTCAGATTCAATCCCCAGAACTTTATTAGGTTTCTCCGAGCCCTGCCAGCGGTAAACCTGAGCAAAGAATCACAAGTAAGCCCTGAGCGCTGCTGCTTCTGACAATAAATAACATATAGTTTTGAGGTCACTTTTCTGACCTCTAATTTATGACAAAACTAAGTCTTGGAGAATGTGTACAATTTGCCTACCATATACAAATCAATGCCATGTAAAACTTCACTTACAGTTGACCTTTAGCTAGTGTGATATGGGGTTACTGTGCATGTTTCTATTTCTGGTTGGAAATCAAATGAGAGTGGGGAGCTAACTTTGTGGAATGGGGCAGAATTCCTTGTCTTGCACTGATGATTGGTTCTCCATTCTTTTTTCAGTTGCAGTCAGTGAACACCTTGGTAAGTACCACCTTCTTTCTGTTTTTATGTTACTAGTTATCTTAATACACTTTTGTATATAAGAAATGATCTTGTGTCTGCATGCTTTTGAGAATGGCAGGCATGAAAACTGCACTTTACTTATGATTCTAACATAAAGAGTTTGATAGACACTCTCACACCAAACCTGCATTGTTCTAGAAGAATTTAGAGTTATTGGGATACCCAGCAAAGACTTCAAGGAAAGGTGATAACAACCTGTAAATAGATTCTGCCAACCTGACAGGTGCATTCAATCCTTGGGCAATGTAAGACATAGGCTCTTGTCTTGGGAAACTGGAAAACAAACCATTTTCTATCTTCCCTATGTTTTTTAACCCCAGCTTTAAAAGATGCTTCTTTGCGTAGTTTATACCGAATGTCAGTCCAAACACTGAAAAACATTTTTATGTTCATAGTTCTAATTATGTCCTTGAGAGCCCATTGTACTGATCAGTCAAAAATCAAGCCCTCCTGGCAAGTTGCCTCAGGGACTTTGGCAAACTTCACAAGTCTTTCTTTTTCAGTTTTTCCTAAGAGCTCTAAGCTGTCACCCAACTCCAGATCACACTTGCACTGCATTTTGCTGGGTTTGCATTACCAGTCTCTTTAGTGCAGTGAGCCCACAAATACCTGACCAAATAGGACCAGATTTCAATTCAGCAAGAATTGGGCAAAGTTCTAGAAATAGAGAAAGAAAAAACAGAGTTCTTTATATCCTTGCTAGAAGTAGTTGAACTCAGAGACCCGGAGTTTAGTGTCTGATACAGATGCCTACTCTAACAACAGGAAGATGATTACCTTTAGAAGTGACTTGGCAGCCCCATCCCACCTACTATTGTCAGAACAACTGGAGAGGCCCCTGTTGTCATAAATCTTTAAATCACTTTACTTTTTCCATCTTATCTATTTTGTGTTAATTAACACAAATACCCTTAATTATGTCAACCCGAACCCTCAGGTGTTTTATATTAAACTCGAGTAATAAAAATGGCAAGGAAAACAGCAGAGTCTTAACTGGCTCAGTAAGATCCAAGAAGCTGCTAGATAACCCCTGGCGAAAATTACATTTTTTCCCTTGACTCTATCTGGTTTCTTGTGTGAAATTGCAAGCTCAGACCTCCCCCCAAAACACACACACATGACACAATGCTGCCTAAAATGGAACTTGAACCCTGGACACACATTACACAATGCTGCCTGAAAAGGGACTTGAACACTGGACCCTCAGATATATATTTAAAACAATACCTTGTCTCCTACTGGATAATTATACATAGCTGCATGAAAGTACTTACTGTGACAAGTTCACTGATCAAGTGTAAGTCTGGGAAGATCCACAATATGAGAAAATCAAGGGCCGGGATCAGTTTTCGGGGGAGAAACAAAGGTGGAAATGATTGTTGATAAATGATTTCCCAGTCCTGTGTAATGCATGACACCAGAGGGAGGAAGTGTGCCCTGAAGACATGTCTTATTTCCCTGTGGTTTCCAGAATCCCTTATACTTCAAATAAACAGTTAATGGGATATTCCAGACCACTATAAATCCCTCATAAATGGACAACATAACATGCCAACGAGTTCTTGAAAAGAAAGACAGAACGAGTATTCACCTATCATTCTTCTTCCTCCCTACAGACTTCACTGAAGCCTTATAAGTACATCTGGGCCTGACCTTCCCTGGATAAAGGGCAATTTGAATCTCTGACTATTAATCTTAATCATCCTGAGTGGAACCTTGTACTTTCTGTAAGTTTTAGCTAGAAATGAAGTTGCTATCCTATAGCCAGCTGCTCGCTACTTTGCAAGGAGACATTTAGTTTTAATTTGTATTTCCAAAAATAGCAAAACTGCTTTGAACAATTGAACAGCCTTGAGCATATTCATGCATTTCTGTCCCCAACACACTGTATCATCTTATATGTTTTGTCGAATCCTATTTTGAATCATTGTTTCAGGAAATCAGGTCAGGGCTTGGGTTTTAATTGATTTTTCTCCCATGATCTCTTTTACACAGATTTCTTGTGAGTTTTTGAGAAATTGCTTGTCTGCTGACACAACTCAGGTCACTGCCTCTAGAGATCTTGGTATTTGCTCAGGTCATAGGACAAGGTCTAGGATAGAGTCTCTTCAGTTCTAGAGGTTCTGTTCCATCATTTTTGTTGTATTCAGACGTCTGAAACAAGTGCTCCCTGTTTTTGTTCAGTCCCTAAGCTGAAGCCTAGGATATTATGGTTCCAAAGGTTCTGCTCAGTCTCTGTGGTCAAAGTTGGGCCTCTGTAATTAGAGATCTTGATGTTTGCAAAAGTCCTAGGCTTCAGCCTAGGGTAGGGTTTTCCTTATTGGTCCCATAGTAAGTTGTGTCCTTGGTAAAGATCCCCAAGATAAGAAATTATTGAAGCTCAATTCTTTTTTTTCATTGATGAATTTAATAATTTCGAATTTGTACCTCCTTATCAGACCAGATATCCTCAAGACAGAGTCTTTGCTGCCTAAATTAGACGCTGCCCTGAGTAGGGCTGAACTTCCTAAGGGACCCCCATCTCTAGGATAGAGCTGCCCTGGCAAGACCCATCACCACAAGGCGAACATCAAGGGCAGCTGTGAAGACCTGCCTGGGTTTCGTGCTGTGCCATCTCATGAACCTGGGGGGCCCTGGAAGCCCAGGGTGCCTAGGCAGGGGACCATCACCCTGGGAGGCCAGCCCTCCAGCACTGCGTGGGCCCCACCAAGATGTCCTGCTGCAAAAAATGTCTTCATCATCTCCAGATCTGCTGTTAGCAGCATTGGGATGCTTGGACAGGGAAGGCACAGGAGCTGGAGATCCTGGCTCACCACTTCCAGCATGGAGTGACAGTCACCAAGTGAAAGCTCAACACAAGCCCAGATTCACTGGGTGGAGCCAAAGGAGAGCTCCCTCCATTTGTTGAGCCTACTGATGATGTGGGGCTACTTGGAACTGGAAGGGAAGGGACAGCACGACGGGGAGGAAACTGAACGATGTCCCAACACCTGACTCCAACTGCTCTCCTGAACAGGACTGCTGTCACCAGAAGTCAGATAACTGTCCCTCAAACCTCCCTATTGGGTTCCAATTGCTCTGTACTTGATCATTTTTGACCAGTATACTCCTCTGCTATAGAAACGTGGCATCTCTTCAGAGGCAGAAGTACCAGAGGTAGACAGTGAAGTAGAACTGCCATCGAGTCAGAGGTGAACAGTCCAGAGAGGAGAAATGGCATTCCTTTGCTTTACTCAACTACTCAGGATGCAGAATCAAACTAAAATTCCTTTCTCAACATTTAGGTGGCCTCAAGGCCTGAATATGCGCCCATCACTATCTACCTTCAGCTGGGAGAACCCCTCAGACAGAGAGGAAGGCACAGCTAGTGAGCCCTCCCCCAGTGGCACACCTGAAGTCCGCTGTACCAACACTGACAAGCGGTCAGATGAAAGATCTGATGACATGTCTTCCCAGGGCTCAGAAATTCCGCAGGGCCCATCTGTTTCAGAGGTGGTTCCTGGCCTGCTTCCAGCTCCTTCCCACTCCTACATCAGGACCCACTCAAAGGAAAGCAGGTAAGTCTCAGAAACCAGGTATTAGACAAAACAGTTGCCTGATTTAAGTTCAGAGCAGCAGGCAGAAATGGTATTTAGCCTCGAAGTCACTCAATATCTAGCCATGTTTCTGACTGCACAGAGTAGTATCTAAAATGCAGTTTGCAGACTGAAGAAGAACACTAACAGTAATAGGCTGTTAGCACTGCTTACCTCTCAGCTCTATATGTCAGGTAGGAATAATGAAACCAGAATAGATGTTTTGGCTAATTGTCTGAGGAAATTAAATCTGAAGGCAGTAAAAATTTCTTGTAACCTGTAACTTTAAGATCTCAGTGCAGGATCTATTGCTTTCAGAGCTTCGTACCTCATGGCACCTCTGCATTTCTTCACAGGGCCCTAATTCTGAGGACTCAGACAGTGACAGTACTGAACTGGATAACAACAGTGTTGAAGCCTTGCAGCCCCTGCCTCCCTCAATCCTTGAAGGCCAATCTTATTCCTGTACATGGAGAAATATTTATATAAATAATATTTATGCAGGGCTCTGAGGTGGAGCTGGGCCAAGCCTGGAGAAAGCGAGGAGCACCCCTAAAGCAGGCGGGCCCACTCTATGGCCATTCTGAGGGCTGCTCCACCGACAGGCGCTTATCTACAGGGCCCAGCTGTATTCCAAGGCAGGGAAATTCTGGCAGAGCTCCCACTATTTACAATGCATTTTGGATAAACAAGATTTGTTGAAGGAGCGCAAAGGGATTTAAAATTTCTCTCAGAAGAAGAAATATTGGAAATTAAAAATATTTTTTACAAATGTTATACAGCCATTAGGTGAACATCTTAAATTAAGGCAACAAATAATTGCCATGCTACAGTCTATTTCAAGAGATTCTATGCCAGGTATTCTCTGAAGAGAATAGATCCTAATGGCTCTTACATGTGTGTTTTTAGCATCCAAAGTAGAGGAATTTGGAGTAGTCTCCAATACAAGATTTCTGCTGCTGCTATTTCTGTATTAAAAACAAGATTTTCATATGCTTTTCCAAAGGAATTTCCTGACAGGATGAGCCATATACTAGAATGTGAATTCTATCTTTTAGAACTAATGGATTGTTGCTTGATAGTGTATCATCCTTAGAGACCTTTGCTCCAGTATGTGCAGGACATGGGCCAAGAGGACATGTTGCTTTCCCTTGCATGGAGGATAGTGAATGATACCTATAGGTCTGGTCTTTGCCTTCTGCATCCTCCTTTTAGGATAGCTTTAGCTTGTCTACATGTAGCCTGTGTTGTGCAGCAGAAAGACAGTGGTTTGCTGAACTCTCTGTAGATATGGGAAGATTTTGGAAATCATCAGGGTTATTTTAAAGCTATCGAACAGTGGAATGATTTTGATGAGAGGAAAGAGTTGGCAACTGGTGGATCAAACCTGAGAACCCGGCATGTACCCCCTTGCCGGAGGAATGCCCCCCAAGGCCCAGCTCAGGCTTAGTGTCCCTTCCAAACCCACACCACCTTCTTGGAATAAAAAAATACAAACTGGCAAAAAAAAAGATAAGTAATTAATTTATTTTCCCTTCGTCTTAAGTTTGAAATTATATTAAGGAAACAAATCACAAGAAAATCCTAGAAGATTTTGGTAATGGTGTTGATATTTCAGGGAAATTCATCAAGTACCTATTGATATTAAATTGTATTTTATTCAATAGTTTTGATATCTTACCATAGGAAATATTAGCCCAGCCTAGCAGAAATGTGCAATATTTATAGCAATACTCTTCACATTTTAATTCCATAGCATTTTGAAGTGGTGGGCAAGAAATTTTTTAGTTTGCATGAATTTTTTGCAATTAATTCATACTTAATCAGGCATTTTGAAATTTAATTGGATAAAACATAATGTACTTGAAATTTCCTAACATTTTAAAGTTACTTTTTATTCTACTGTGAAAAGTTTTTATATGACATTTATACCTTATAACTTGTCTTATTATGAATTTACAAGATTACTCTAGATATTCTGATCCAGGAACACAATCAGGTTTAGGTCTGTTTGATAATGGCTATTTTTAGTTCTAAAATGAGTGTAGGATTTAAGACAATGTAATGTTGATGGGACTGCTATCTGTGGAACTTAATAAATTAATCTCTTTCTTCAGCCATAAAGGAGAGTAATAAGTAAAATTTGAAATCATTGGATATTGTTCTACAAGTTAAGGGTTACCCATTTCTATAAACCATTTCTGAATAATGAATTATTAAATGTTTGACTTCCTAGGATGATGCTTCCAACAATAAAAAGTTCTCCAGCTGTATTGAAAAAAAATATTTATATGCCACATAATCAGAGTAAGATGGAGCTATCCTAGAAAGTCAGGTTCAAGACTGAATCCTGACAAATTTACTGATAAACTGTAGGGACAATGGCAGCTGTGGATACTAAGGGCAACTATCCAAGAGTTATGTAGGGGCAGATTGGCCCTTTTCTGTTTCCAGTCCATTATGTTCAACAATTGTTGCCTCATGTTTCTCTACTCTCCCAACTCCCACCGCCCCCCCAAAACCCTGGGGAACAGAAAACTGAGCCACTTAGATTGCACATTTTTTTTTGGTTTTCTGTTTACATATTTTGCACTTGGCAGTCTAAAGCTGGGTCCACCCCTCTGAGGTTTCTCCGGTGGCAATGTAACTAATTTTTTTAACTGTTAAATTTTTTAATTTAAGTGTAGTATGAGAAATTGTAGAGTCCGGAAGACCCGCTCCCCCCCAATTGCCCAGCGCAGAACAGTGAAAAAGGCTCGTGCCCAGCAATTGCAAGCAAGTTCCATTTTATTCTGGCTGCCAGAGGTTCGGAACGTGCTCAAAGCTGAGCAGAGGTTGTGAACCCCGAAGTAGGGAAAGGGCAGGTTATTTATACAGTTTTCAGGCAGGATGCATTATTTTATTACACATTACAGCAGAAACAGGACTGGACTTTGATTTAGGGGAATTTGCATCTGGGACCGGAGATAAGGATGATC
>PVKC010004549.1:0-35414 GCA_004027635.1 Crocidura indochinensis
GTGTTTGCACCTTGTCTCCTTGCACCCTGCACCCCCCCCACACACACACACAACCACACGCCTTCCTCCTCCTCCTCTTCCTCCTTCTCCTCCTCCTCCTCCTCCTCCTCCTCCTCCTCCTGCTCCTGCTCTGCTCCCTCCTCCTCTCCCCTACCTCCGCCACCGCCGCCGCCACTTTCTCGCCAGCTCCCGGCTCCCGGGACGCGACGGTGGCGGCGGTGGCGGCGAAGGAGCCGCTCGCTGGGGAAGGGCAGGAGGACTCCTGGCGGTGGCGGGGAGGTGTCTGCGGTGCCGTGCTCCGGGAGCTGGGGCTGGGGGCCCCGGGAGCGGGGTGATTCGGTATTAAAATGAGGAGGAGGAAGAAGAAGCAGCTACTCCAGCGGCAGCTGCAACAGCCACCACAACAGCAACTGCAGGAGCAGCAGCGGCAGCAGCAAAGGAGGAGGCGAGGATTGCAACCCGGGAGGACGCGCGGAGGGAAGCTCCTGGACACAGCAGCCGGGCTGAGTCAACTCCTAATTTAATGGGGGACAGAGACGGCTGCGAGGGGGGAGACAGAGAAAGAGAGAGAGAGAGAAAGCAAGCACTCCCGTTCTGCTCCACACGCACACCCCAACACACACGCACACGCACACCTTCTATACTCTTCCCGTGCCACCCAGCCAAGCCACCCCAGGCCTGGTCGCCACCTCCAACCACCACGACAGCCACCCCCTCTTAGCTAAGTCGGAGTGACTACTGGGTACGCTCGCCCCCCCCCAAAAAAAACTGCTCATTGCACACCCTCCTGGCACCCTCCCTGCACATCCCCCCTGGCAGGTTGCATTTTTTTCTTTTTGGGGGGGGGAAACTCATCAGTTTGATCTTGGGTTTTTTTTTTTTCTGGGGCGCTCCCCCCGCCCAAGTCCTTCCTAGTGCCATTGTGGTTGGTGCTCCTTGTTTACCTCGGAGCCAGCTAGAGAGAAAGAGAGAGGAGAGAGAAAGAGAGAGCTGGGAGACTTTTTAAAGGGTTCAGGGGAGAGAGAGGAGTTAGCCTGGGAGGTTGCTAATGGGGGGTGCCTTGCTGGTTCTCTTCTCTTTCCACCCTACTTTCCCTTCTTCCCCTTGCACCCCGACTTTCACCACCCCCCCTAGCCGAGTGCTCTCCCAGCTTCTTGTCTGCCCGCGTCCATGGGCAGGGAGAGGGGCGTCCTCTGGGCCTTGGTGAACGAGGGCCCGAGCCAAAGTGGCCTCCCGGTGCCTGGGAGGCGGACGGTGCCCCCCTTTCTCCCCCCAGGCCCCTGGTAGCTGCTGCCCCCCAGTTGGGGGTGCAAGGCGGTGGGAAGAAAGTTTTGCAAGGTCGGTTCTGATCTGGCGCAATTGTTGGGGCGTGCGGGTGGGGGGCGATCGCGGGGAGCCAGTCTTGGGGGTTTTGGGGGGGCCCTGCCCGCTCTACCTCCCCCCTGGCTCCCTTGCAGTAGAAGATCGCAAGTGACAGGCAGAAGTAAGACTTTCTGTCGAGCACCAAAAGAAGGGAAGCAAGGGAGAGAGAGAGAGAGAGAGAGGAGCCGGGGCACCTCTTTCTTTCATTTTTTAAAATTACTATTATTATTTATTTATTTTTACTCCCTTCTCATCTTTCTCTGGAGATCTGGTCTCCAAGTGATTTTATTTTTCTATCCCCCCCCCTTTTTAAAGAGGATCCTCCGTCACTCCCTAGCTTCTCCTGCACCCCCACAGTGCACAGCTCCTAAGAGGTTTTTGCTTTGTTTTTGTTTTATTTTTTAATATCATCCCCCTCCCACTCCACGAATCTCTTATCAGATCAATTTTATCTTCTCCCCCTCCCTCCTTTCCACTCTCCCCTCCTCCCCCATCCATCTCAAACCCATTCTCTGAGGTTAGACTTTTTTTTTTTTATTTTATTTTATAAACCATCTATGTTGCTTTTTGATTTGTGAATTAGTATTTTTCCCAACACATCCCCCACCTCTCTCTCTCTCTCTCCCCCATGACTCCAGTTCTAGACCTTTATTCCTGCCCTTCCCCCGTTTAGGGGGTGTGGGGCTAGGGGAAGAGAAAAAATAATACAATTTTCAGGGGAAGTCGCCTTCAGGTCTGCTGCTTTTTTTTTTTTTTAATTACAAAAAAAAGGACATAGAAAAAAAAGATTAGTCTTGAACTTCTCTTCAAGAACCCGGGCTGCAAAGGAAATCTCCTTTTTTATAAAATTATTTATATGCTGTCAAGTTTTGAAGTGGTGAGTTTCAGGTCGGTTTTTGCTCCTTTCACTCAGTCAAACTGCAGTGTTTCTGTTTCTAGATAGTACTTTGCTTCTTTGTCTCTTTAAAAGGTCACAGTGAAAGCTTGGCCTGGATCGTGCCGGCCATCTGGAATGGATAAGGGCACCAATCTCTTAAAATGTGATGATGGGGTGCTGGATGTGGGGGCGAGGGAGACTAGTCAAAATGCAACTCATTGAAAAGGTTCCCACATTGCAGAAAAACAAAACAAAACATAAAAACTAGTTTCTTGAAACTGGAATTTCGTGCTTTGCTTTTTCTTTTCTTTTTTTCTTTTTCCAGTCTCAAGGAAATCATTGCATCAGAGTTCACTATTTCATTCAGTAATCATCTTATACGGACTTAGTTTATGGGCTGGGGAATGGGATTTTGAAAGTAGACAGCTTTCCGTGTGCCAAGCAGACGTTCCCCTAAAATGGGTTTTTAAATGTGAAACTCGAAAAGAAACTCTTCAGCTTAGCATCTGTTGAGACCATAGTTAGTTCCCTGAGCTGTCAGTCCAGAAGGCCCAGGGAGCCTATGCTTTTGCAGTTCCAAACTGAGGTTAGGTGATCTTTTAGCCTTGGACACAGACTTTAAATGAGTAAATTGGGTGTTTTATGTGCATGTAATTTTGCTTTATATATAAAGCTTTTTACTACATGATTCAGTGTTTGATTCATGCCTATAGGTAGGTATTCTAAATACCAGTGCATGACCTATATGATGTTTTGCTTGGCAATACATTAAATTGTAATCGATCGCTTTCATTAATTGTATAGTTTATAGAGTCATTAAGCTTATGACTACCTAAGATGTTTTGTAGCATTAACTTGGATGCTGTTGTCTCCTCTCCCCCTTCCTTTGCTCCACTGCTAAACTATTTTCTTTTTAAATCATGTTTTAAAATTCGTCTTCTGCTCTAGACAAATTTCAGGAAAAGTAGCTCTATATTATCATCCACACGAAATAGTCTAAAGAGTGTTTTGAATAAGTTCATAATCATCACTCTAATTTTGGCTTTAGACTGCAGTTTAATGGAAAAGAGTGATGTTGCTAAAAAGTGGTTAAAAGAGGCACATTTATTGCTAATGAACCTCATAACCAAAAACAGATGGGACCCCGAATCATGGTAAACCTTTAGTTCTGTGCTTGCCACCCTGGAGTATAAGGATAAATAGCCATTATTCCTCAAACTTTATAGTTCTTCCTTGGCATTCCTAAAGTTACCTTTAAGTCTACAGATCTCCTTTGCTCCCTTTTCCCCAGTCACCTTTTCTTGGTTATGTGGGATAACGTAATCTATAGATAAAGGGGGAAATACTGCTTTCAGAAAATCTATCCTGCTAATACAAGCTTAGATCTTAATAGTTCTTTCAGTAGGATTTTTAAATATAAGATACTGTTGAATTATCAGTGAAACTAGAAGAAAGTTGTTAATATCATATTCTCTTTGCTTTTTTATAAATATGATCCTATTCTACTTAATATTGAATACTCTAATATTCTACTTAATATTAAAATTCAGAATTTTAAATATTATTAAAATTCACAAGATATTTTTATTCACCTGTTCTTATTAATCCGAGTTAAAGCTCTTTCAAAAGCAGTATTGGTATTGTATGAATTACTTTATTCAAAACTGGTAATTGATGTTCAGTTTATAACTAAAACAACATCTTTTTTCTGAAGACCATGACTGTTCTATACAGAGATAATTTTGAACATTGTTGATAAGAAAAAACTAGGTTTTTATTAAGCAAGTTTCTGTCAGCGTGGAAGTGTGTCATGCGTATGCCACAAAACAATGTTTCCAAGTTACATACTATGTAAATTAGTAATAGCATTCTATTATTAATGGACCTGCAGAACATAACTCAGCCACCTGATTGGTAATGTTTCAGCACTTGGGAGATTTAAAGAATACCTGTTCTGTCTGTTTAGGGCTGAAATGATCCAATCACTTGTTTGAATCAAGACCTCACTAGATCTTTAACAGGTCAGATCTAGAAACTTTGATTGAAGAAAACTTTTTTTCTAACAATACCTTGTAAAGCCAATGTGTAGTTTAAAAGACATATGTGTCCTGTCTTCTTTGGAGCTGGAACTGTTGTTTATCTATCCCCCCTCATAGAAATTTCACATAAAAATGTAAACCTACATATTAGACTTCTGCTAATATTTTGAACAATGATCAGCTTTCCATCCTGAAAATATATCTATTGTTTTCTTTCATGAGTTTCTAATGTTTACAATTTGGAACTCCATACTTAGTTTTAATTTAATTTTTAAGCTGAATAATAATTCTTCTGGGAATATTTATGTTTTTCCTCAACTTAAGTTTGTTTGGAGGGGACAAATGTCTTTTTAATTCATGTGTGTGTAGATGCAATTCTTAACAAAGTTTTGCGTTAGTCTGAATGAAAATATGAGACATTTGTTTGGAAATATAATAGTACCTGCATTTTATAGGATGTCTAGTGAAGTGAACTTATGCGTAAGTGTTATTTTTTGCAGTCGTAAAACTCTGCGTGAATGTGTGTGTGTCTGTATATATTTAGAGTGGGAGAGAGAGAGAGAGAGAGAGAGAGAGAGAGAGAGAGAGAGAGAGAGAGAGAGAGAGGCAGACGGACCGAACCACCAATTATAACATGTCTTTTCTCTTTTAATTTTGGCAGGTGATCTTTAGAGGGTAACTGAGTATGGATCATTTGAACGAGACAACTCAGGGGAAAGAACATTCAGAAATGTCTAACAATGTGAGTGATCCTAAGGGTCCACCAGCCAAGATTGCCCGCCTGGAGCAGAACGGAAGCCCACTAGGAAGAGGAAGGCTTGGAAGTACAGGTGCAAAAATGCAGGGAGTGCCTTTAAAACATTCGGGCCATCTGATGAAAACCAATCTTAGGAAAGGTAAATACAATACTTTCCAGCGAAATCCTGGAAAGCTGTGAGTCCTGGTGTCTTATTCAGTCCCACTTTGTGTGGGAGTGGAGAGGCAGCAAATTGTCTTTGTATTTTCTTTTCCTTCAATCTTTTCCTGATCTGAAATGAGTTATATTCCCGGCTTTAGTTGAAGTGTCTATTTCTACTCCCAATGTGAAAGAGCAGGCACTATGCTTGAGTGGAGCAATGGACTCAAGATTGAAATCATTGGATGTTTAGATGATAATGACTGAACGAAATATAATGGTCTGCGTTTCAGCAGGCTTCCATTGATAAGGTGTTATTTTGGTGGAGAATATGTAGGTGGTTCTTGCTGATCCTTATTTCTGGGTAGGAATAAGTACCAGGTGACTGGTTGGCAATTCAAGATCTGCTCTCGCTTTTTCAGAGGATTACTAGTTACAAAGCAGTGTCAGAGACAATGTCAATCTTTTGTGGTATGATGGAAAAGTTCATATGATTTTTTTGTGGTTTATTCAGAGCAAATTTGCTTAATGTGGTGGAAAACCTGATTTTTGCTATAATTGAGTATCACTGGTTAAGGAAGAGTAGATTTTAGGCAGGTTAAGAGGAGAATTCATAACTCTGACTCTTTCTGCCAATTTTATATTAAATTGATGAAGTTGAACAACTTTGTGTTCAGTGCTGATCTGTGTGTATGTGTGTGTGTGTGTTTGTCTATGTGTGTACGTAAAGCCCATGGCTGTACTAAGTCTAATGTGTATGCCTCAGAACAGTCTTTATTCGGTCTCCAAATAACTGTATAGGATGCTGATTCCTCTTACATTGGCAAAGAAAAGGAGTTAAAAATGCCATCTTTTAGTAACCAAGAATATTAAGTAGATAAAAGTTAGAAGGCAGAGGGAGGATTTCATTGTGTTTGATGCATAACATTTATAATACAATCATTTATTTTTTTCCTTGGTTTGGCGAAAACAAAGAATATATTGATCCTGAAATGAACAGACACAGCAGTCCGTATTGTTAGATCTTTATCTATTAAAAATGGAAAAACAGCACTTCAGCAAATTCTTTGGCCTCTACTCATGATTACCCTATTTATTGATTGTTTGCCAAGAATGTATGCATCTTAAGAAAGCCAGGGTAAGAGCATTAAAAATATAATTTATTACGGCTTTTCAAACAGAGTGCATTAATATTGTACTGTGAAGCGCTGGGGCTCTATAAAAAAGACTTTCTGACGCCTGCAAACATATAAGTTCCATAAATTCCTAAATAGGAGATTTCAGCTGTCTCTGGTATTATGTGATATTTGCACAGCAAACTTTAATGCCAGGACAGTTTTAGACAAGGATTCTACAGACTTCACTGCTCCTTATGGCAGACGTGCTGTTTACACAGGCTCATAAACCTCAGCAAAAGCTTCTAAGACTGCCTCCAGGTTTAAATCATGTGGTATTTTTAGCATTCAGCAGTGACCAGTGCACTCCCCTTTGCATGCTGAAAGGTTATGAAGTTGCTGTAGTTAGAAGTCACACCAAACATTATCACAATCAGAGTTCAGAGAAGGCTCCTATTCATCTTTGCTCCCAGTATCAGGAAACTGCTTCAAGTTTGCCAGAAGACTTAACAGCTAGATGTGTCATTAAAGAATACTACTGTCACATTTTTTTCAGTACCCAGCCTTATCTACAGGGTACCTTTAAATTTGATCAATAAAGTCTAAAAGAAAGCCCCAATGTATTTCAATTTTTTTAAAATGCCTACAGTTAGTTTCCTCACTCTAAGAAGCGGCATATAGAACATGTCTGTATCATTATATATATGAGAAAAAAAAACCAATATGCATGTTTCCTTGTAAATAACCCCACCCCTTTGAAGACATCAGAATAGTGGGAGAGAAACTTAACTATAGTAATTTCACTTCCTGCTCTGATACTTTTTTTTTTTAAATCAAAGAACATTGCACTCACATGACCTTATGTTTTTACATGTTGTTTAATTGTAGAATATTCTTTGATTAGTTCAAAGAACAAAATTGCCAAAGACTTTGAGTGGTGGTGTTTTTATCTATATATTTCATGTACATGGTTTCTGCTTGACAGATGCTGGGTAAAAACTGACTAAGATGAGGAAGCACTCACTTCCAAAGGGTTGGGTGCTTTTGTTTACTTACTTGGGAGATTTTGCCAAAATACCTTCAAGCCAAGGAAGAAATCACTGGTTTGCATATTGCTGTTTTTACTGTGGACTCCCCAAGTCATCAGCTGATCTCTGACTGGTTTTCTCTCTGGTATAGAAAGAACAGCTGAGTGAGTGACAAGAATATATTGGCAAGCTCTGCAGCTTGTTTTTCATGCCTAGCCTGTTGGGTCTCTCTGATTGAATTTGTGAGCTTTCTTAAAGTAAACCTAAAGGTTGTGTGTGTGTATGTGTGTGTGTGTATGTGTGTGTATGTGTGTGTGTGAGAGTGTGTAAGTGTGTGTTGTTTTCCAGCCAGAGCCAGTATCTCTTATCTAGCTTGTATCTCTTCCTTTGAATCAAGAGCTAGAAAGTCTTAGCTTAGTCTCTCTCACCTCTTTACTAAAGCTTTGGTGAAAATGCACAGGTTGAAGCAGGTAGCTGGGTTTTTTTTATTTTATTTTATTTTTGCTTCTGGCTTTTGTTTAATAGAAACCAAGTGACCGGAGCATTTTTTAAAGGGCATCTCTGGTGTCAGTCGAATATTCTGGTTTTGAGCAGTGGTTGGTGTGTACACTAGACATCTGAAGTTTGTAAGATTTTGAGTCTCGAGGACAGAGTTTATAAAAGCATTCATGTTGTAGGACTAATTGGGGATCCTGTGTGCCCTGTTAAAGTAGCCCTTGTCATCATTTATACTAAAGATGATACCCTCCTGGCAGTGTGCCACAGTACTCTTCAGATGCATCTGTTTTTAACCCTTATTCGCTTATGCCTGGAAGTAGAACAGTACATTGCACTAACACCTTGAGCATTACAACATAACATGATTTCAGTTTCTAGAAACCTCTTTTCTAACCGTGGTGTGGTCTGTGCTTATTCATCTTCTGGCTTCTAAGTTATTACATTGAATTAAAGTAAATAAAGAACACACGAGAGCTAGACATCTTCCTTTATCCTGATGTGTCCTGATGAGGCTAGTTTCCCCTTTTCCTCTCTCATTTTTTATTTTCTTTACTGCCACAAAGATTGCTCATTTGGAGGACATATGTTTACGGTGTAATTCTTTAGGCAGGTAGATTAAATGAGTTGTCATAAAAACAAATCTTATTTATGTACATTATGTACATCCTAAAATATTTTGGGGGCATAAGTTGAAGATTTGTGTTTCTTTCATGCAACCTTTAAGGTAAAAATATTTAAGGGAAGAAGAAAGGCTAATAATTTTAGAATCTGAGATAATTTGTTTGAATACAAATGGTAAAAGTTTAATATTAACAAGAATGTGTAGGAAGCACAAACATTGATTGGTCTGGAGACAACTGTTATAGTTAGGATTGCACACTGTTTGACACTCCCAGGATATCAGACAAGATACTTACTTCTCTGTTGTCAGCATTATTATTTGATCAAGAAGGTAATTCTGTTAAGTGATTTTGGAAAATGCATCGTTAAAATGAAAGCAGAGTCTCACTTACCAAAGGATTAAGTTCACATTTCATAAAAGTATTTATCTCAACTTAGAAAAAATTGTTTTCCAGTGTATATGTTGGTGTGTGCATGCTATCTTTCTGTATTTTGCCTTGGAAATAGTCTCTTTTTTCTCACTGTTCTGAAGATTTATTTTCATGGCCTAATTTTATCTCCACCTCCAACACCCCTCCATCCGTCTGTATTCCTAAAGATTGTTAGCTTGTGCCTCTTTTTTCTCTGTCTTTGATAGGAACCATGTTACCAGTTTTCTGCGTGGTAGAACATTATGAAAACGCCATTGAATATGATTGCAAGGAGGAACATGCGGAATTTGTGTTGGTGAGAAAGGATATGCTTTTCAACCAGCTGATAGAAATGGCATTGCTGTCTCTGGGATATTCACATAGCTCTGCTGCCCAGGCCAAAGGTAAATAATGCATATGCGGGGCTGGAAAAATTGCGTGACATGCTTTGTTTACCTTGCAGGGAAAGCGTTGAGTAATTTTATTCAAAGAACTATAGTCTGTGATTACATTGGTTCCTTATAGACTGTGTGGCTTTCAAAAAATTGGCTTAATTCAGTTTGGTTTAGTTAACACACATTTTGCTCATGTGGAATGTCGAGGTAGATATTTTTTTTAAATTACTTCAGCTGAATCATTAGTATGCTTATTGACCTTAATAATCTGTTCCACTGAGGACCCACAAGGAAGTGAGGAGTGTATTTGAGCAGATGGACTGTTGAGAGTCAATTTGCATTTATGACTGAATATCTAGTTCTGTTTCTTTTATTCTGTTTCTGATGGTTTTATGGGCTGTAAAGTATTTTTCAATGCTGATTCCCATTGCTGGAGAGAATCTTATCTAAATTGTAAAGCCATTTAGAACTGGTTCAGCTATGTCTTATTAGAACTTCCTGTAAGTTAGGAAAATGTGGCCTCTGCATAGGATTTATTGATGGCGTTTTATTTCCAAAATAATAAACAGCCCGATAGTCATTTACATAATTTCACAATTTGGAAAGCTAAGCTGTGAATATTTTCATTGACCTGCCTTTTAGAGAGAAGGGACTCATTCAAACAGAAATAACAATATTGCTTGTGGAAGGAGCAATAAGAAAAAAAAACTGCCCTTCTTTGAGATAGATTATCTGAAGGGTAAAATATTTAGTGACATATTCTTTTTTTTTTTGAATAGGGCTAATCCAGGTTGGAAAGTGGAATCCAGTTCCACTGTCTTATGTGACAGATGCCCCTGATGCTACGGTAGCAGATATGCTGCAAGATGTTTATCATGTGGTCACACTGAAAATTCAGTTACACAGGTGAGTCAGGAAGGCAGTTTTAGGGCAAAACCTGGTCTTGTGAAATAAAGCCTCAATGGTAAAATATTCAGGTTTATTACTTTGCATCTCAAAATGGTAATCCAAATTGATTTGGTTACCTTATCTTTCTGCCTTCTTTTCCTAACTTCATTATATAATTTAAAGGTGTCCAGTACCCAGTTGTCCCCCATTTATAGATCATGTTGGTTATATTCAGTCAACTAAATGATGCATTACAAGAGGGCATTTTACATAAAGTTTACTTAAGAGAAAAATATTTTTGCATATCATGAACAGTGCCATCTGTGTACATTTTGTGAGAGAATGCCTTATACACTCTTGCCGTGATCTTTTTTATTTATATACATTTTAATCATATTAATTCGTCTGAACAGAGTCTGGAAAGGAACATGGTTAATACGTTAATGCTTTTCACAATGGCTTGTGAGAAAGCAGTACACCTTAAATTGTCTTCCCAAGCGCATCAGAGCAGGAAGGTAGAAGTAACATGAAAAAATAGCCACCACAGGCAGCTGATGTATAATTCATGCATCGATACAGCAGATGTGTTGTATAAAGTAATTAACTAATCGGAACAATCAGGAGACCGAGAGCAATCTCCAGATGCATCTGTTTGATGCGCAAAATGAAATCTGTCTGTCTTAAAGGAATGTTCTGCAGCAGGATGCAATCTTGTAATAATCCCCTTTCTAATCTATGTTTCAAATAGTTGCCCCAAACTAGAAGACTTGCCTCCCGAACAATGGTCGCACACCACTGTAAGGAATGCTCTGAAGGACTTACTGAAAGATATGAATCAGAGTTCGTTGGCCAAGGAGTGCCCCCTTTCACAGGTACTTAGCTGGTTAAAAAAGAATCGTGGGTAGGCCTTCTAGGAGGTTTGATTGAGATTCCATAGGCTGAAGCAACTGGTATCTGAAGCCCAAATCTACCCAGAAGGCAAAGGGACTCGACTGATCATGACTTTTTAAAATATGCCTGATGAATTCTGGGAAAAAAAAAAAAAGTCTTTCTTTCTTGATATGTTTTCTTCCTTGGAGAAGAGAGAAAGACAGGTCAGCAGAACTCCATACTGGTTTGTATTTAGTTGTATTTAGATTCATCTTCTGAGAGCCTTCAACATGAAAATCATGTTCTCCTGAGTTCCTCTTGTTTTAGAGAGAAGGTGGTAATAGATTTTCATGAGCTTTTGATGGTGGCAGTGTAAATGTTCACACGCAAAACTTGGCCATACTATCCAAATAAAAGAAGGGTACAGTTTATGGATATTTGTTCATTCCCCAACAATTAAACATTGAGTAAAAATAATTTTAAAAATAAGAATGGGGTTCTGCTTCTAACTGGCAGTTAAATATCTATTTTTGATTAAAACTTTGCCACCAGTTTTGGGTTATGGGCTTTATTTTTTTCTCCCTGGCCCTCCCAAGATGTCTGTACTATTAGGAATTCTTGAAATGAGACAAAAATCTATTATGGTTCTACTTGTTTTTTTTTTTTTATAATGAATTTTGGTGAGAGGCAAATAAAACTTGATAAGGATGGGCCCTTTTTCTAAATTTACAACCAAATATATTTGACAGTACTCAGCTGATTTCATATTTATAATGAATACTTTGAATCAGCTCTTAATTGGCTGCTCCTGTGGTCACTCAGCTAAATCTGTTAACATGCATGTCCAAAGACATTGTGAGGTCATTCCAAGACAGTATCAATGACAGATGGCTCTAGCTAGGTTTTTGGTACCTATTTTTTTTTCAAGTTTAAAATTTCATAACAAGATTTGGTCTGCCAACCATTTGAACCTGATGAACCAATATTACTGTTATAAATATTTCTGCAATTGAATCATTCTCAACATGTTTATTGTGATGCTGGTATAGATACTGTCAACTTATGGGAGGAAGCTTTTATATTTTGATTTCATGAAAACTCCATACACTTTATGTCTACAGCATTATAGTATATCAGCTTTACTTTCATATTTGTTAGCAATTATAGGAATGAAATATATTTGTAATTAATGATGGGTTCCTAGAGCTGGTTTAGTGGTGGAACACATATATATGTATAGAAAGCCATATATCTTTCTATACTCTTAAGGTAAGCTGTGTCCACAGGTAAAATAATCTCTGTATTAAGTTCTATTCTTGAAATTAAGAGCAAGCCTTTTCCTTCATTTTAGCTTCTATCTTATTCTCCTTTTGCCCTTCACATGGAGAGGATGTGAATGTGTAATCTATTAAATTTGAAAAGAAATCAATGTATCAATAGAGTAGTATAATGAATTATTGCAATTCCTAACTCTAGATCTTTGGGTTTTGAAAACAATTCTGGTAATATGTATCTTTTGATTATTATGTAAAATTTTGATATGTCCTAGAAATAAACATTTTAAAAACTTTTAAAAATATATTATTAAATGGCCTATCAAATTTTATAAATAATTTTAGGCATTTTTCAGGGGAATTTACTGAGTTGGAGAGAGGATCTGAGAAATATTTATTGGTACAGTTAAAACTAATTGTTTAAATGATATCAACATTCAGCAATCTACTTCGACTTCTCTGTATAATTGTGATTTTACTTCATGTTATCTAGGGAAATGGATTGAATACAGGTAGTCACAACATTAACACATAACACAGTGAGATCTAGGATTCGAATTTGGGGATGTATGTATTTCTGCAGAGTACTTCAGGACCCTGGGTCTGGTATTGCTAAAGACCCTGCTTTAAGCTCAGTGGTGAGAATATGCTATTGCTTAGACATTAGATATATTCACAGACTCCGATTCTTCTAAACCATTATCTTTTGCAAAATTTTTGCTGTCTTTATAAGGAGCAGAAAATACATGAAATAATTTAATATTTTGAGAAAAAACTGCAGCTTTTTTGCCAAGATGAGGAAGTTCTTATATAGTCAACTACGTCATCTATTTCGTTCTCTAACATGAATCTATAAATCTAACACTCAGTTCAGGATGTTTTAATCATGAATTTTTTCCCAGTTTGTTTCTTTTTCGTTTGTACCTATTAAAGGAATTGCAGACCATCTAAGTCCTTAGTCCAAAATGTATTTATCAAAATTACTCCTTTTCCCTATGTTTGAGATTTGATATTGAAGATATTAGAGTGAAAAGTACTTAGCAGATAACTACTGCCTCAGTAAGTAGTATGCAGAATGGAACCTAACACTAAGAATTGCTAACTCTTATGACTTTCCTCCCGCTCTGTGGATTTTTGATTTCATCCCGCAAGATTATTTTAGGATATAATTTTTTACACATGCATTGCCTAGTTTTATTTTCCCTTATATTATAACATAAATAAAGTGACTCTGACTATCAGCTTTTATAATAGGTAGACTTTATATAGTAGAGACCAAGAGAGACTGGAATGCAAAACCTCTAAGAATTTGCTTAGGATACCTGACGTCAGGCCTACTTCCAAAGGTCTGAGAAGGTTTGTTCCATACTTGTTTAGTGAATGTCTAACTTGAACTCAGAACTAGAGGGTATATTCTTTCCAGGCTTCTCCTTTGAAAGTTGAAAGAACCAGTGTCCTTAGAAGTCAAAGTTGAAATATTGACCCAAAAGTCTTTTCTGCCCTGTGATATATTTTTCAATAAGTGTTAATTTTAAAATGAATACTTACTTTTTTGATACAATAGTGCTTTTTTGATAATATTTATAAAGGTTGTTCTAACTGCTAGAAATTCCATGAATAAGTACGCATATGATTTGATTTATAACTTATACCTTTATTTCTGTTACTGCTTTCTTATCAAACGTTTCGCTAGATCAGTGTTCATTTATGAAGTGTTTTGTACATTGTGTTTCTTTTTGTAAAATGCCCTAAGACATAGAAATTTAATTGATTATAGGTCTGAGATTGTATGTGTTTTGTGATCACTTTTGCTTCATTTTAGTGATCATAATAGATAAATATAGGAAGGGATATTAAAATCTAGCCAGGAACAGGAAAGCCCTGGTCCTGAGAATTTGGGGAGTACCGATTTGGGAAATAAAATGGAGATTTTCAAAAGGAAACATTTTGACTTACAATAAAATGTTATTTTGATGCTAATTGTCCCTCAAGTTTTAGAAATTGAACCTAAGTCTCAGATAAATATGATTTGATACAAGGATACATTCATTTTGTTTAAAGTACCAGAAGTAAAATTCAATTATTACTTCTAGCCTAATACCTCACTTCAAACATGTTTAGGTAATTTTTTCTAAGAGGTTTCAATTTCTTAGTTAACCCTACCACAACTACACACATTTTGACATTTTTAAGCCATTAAGGTTTTTTTTTTTATTTTATGCTTCACCGAAAGAGAAATAGTCTCACAGCTTAGTCCTACATAAAATTACAGTTGTCATTTTTATTTTGAAATAACAAAAGATATATAATATTTATATTGGAATTTATCCAATATTCTACATAGAAGAAATACTAAGAAAAAATTATTTGTGTTTCTTTTTCTGATAGCCTCTCAGGATCTAATATGATATATGACATAGGATAGATATTATAGGATATATGACATTACTTATACCTGATATAGGTAATGGCAAAAAAATTAAAAGAAAAAACAACTCTGCCCCACTGAGAATTCAGCATTTAACCATAATGTCTCTTTGAAACTTGAACATGTTTTCCACAGGAGTTCACTTAACTACTGTTTAACTGATTTTTAGTCTGAGGTAAACATAACACTGGAGCAACAGGGGAAAAATTCCTGTCAATTATGTTACAGATTTTTTTAACTGCACTTTGAGTTATATTTTCTTGACATTTTATTTGACAGAGATCATATTTTTGAAAAAATTAAATAATGCTATCAGCTTTGATATGTTGTATTTCACATGAGAATCTTACCTCTGAAGCATATTCCCATATTTATTCATTCAAAAATATGTATTGACAGTCCGCTGTGTGGCACGCATCTTGTTTCCTATGCAGCAAGAAAGGTGACATATCTTAATAGTTGAAATACTATTTTACTTTCATTTAGTGCTATTGATGCATCACGAAGTCTTCTGTCATTCTGCGCAGTAGATAATTTTCTAGCCCATTTTCAGTTTTGGAATTTGAGGTATAGAAGGAGTAAGTCATCTCACATTTGTGGCAGGTGTAGAGGAAACTAGCATTCTTAGTTAAGCAGAACTCTGCTTAATTGGTTACCTTTCTAAAAATTAATTTTATAGGTATTTATTTTTTGTTTCTTTGTTTTTGTTTTTTTATGTTTTGGGGTCATACCTGGTGCTGCACGAGATTTACTGCTATTCTGCAGTTAGGGATCATTTCTGGTGGACTCAGGATCCATATAGAGTGGTGCAGATTAAATCCATGTTGGCCTTAGGCAAGGCAAGCACTGTCACTTGGCCCGTTTGTGGTTTTTGGCTTTGTTTTGTAAAATACTAAAGTTTCCCGCAAGAATGTTTTGACAGAAAAAAATTATTTTTTTCTGTACCATGCTATAAAAGTACCCAAATTTCAGGCCCCTGTTTTAGAAAACAAAAGTGATTTTTGACTTCTGCATCTGACTTCAGGGGTAATCTGATATTTGGGGGTGTTCCTGAATACTTGAGTGTAAACTGCCTTGTGGCATCTTCTTCTCACTTTACTTTTCAGATCTGATTCATTAAATGTAAGCTGAGCCCAAAGCCCTTTGTTTCGAACCCAACACAAAGTGTTTAAGCGTTTTCTTTGGAAACAGTGGGCAGTTCAATTTCTCTATTTGAAATTATAGACCTTAGTCTTCTTCTGGCCTGATATGATGAATGAGGGTATAACTAGCAGCTCTGTTTAAAAATAGAAAGTTTCCTGTTTGAGATGAGCTAGTAGGATATTGCACTTACCCCTTCCCAAGTCGAGAAGTATCAGTCTTGTTTTAAAATATCACTTAGGTTGAGGAAAAGCTCCATGTAGGAGTTTTCCTTTGTTTTTTAAAATGAAAACTTTTCCCAGTCCCTGCCCTGCCCTACTGACTGTGAGAATCTAATGTCATAAATATCTGCTTTGCTGAGCATTAAAATATCTGATACTAATTGTTTCTTTTTTTTTTTATCACTTCAAGCACGTGTATTAATGTCAAAACCCTAATGGAAATGATGAAGTAGCATTATATATAGCTTTATATGGTGGTTGTGTGAACGGACATTTACACCAAATAAGTTTTTCTACCTCCTTTTGGGAAGCAATCCTTACTCCAGTCTAGGTTCATTTTTTTTTTAAGTATAGACAGATCATCTGCTTTTTGTTCATATTATAGAATAGATAATAGAAATATCCCCTCCAATTGCAAGGTTTCCTTTTTGAATCATACTTGGCACTCTTTTTGGTTTGTTCATTGGGCCACACTTGGCAGTTTTCAGGAGTCACTCCCTGTTATACATTCAGGGATCATTCCTGTCCATATTCCGGGACCATATGGAATACCCTACCCACTATGCTATCTCTGTGCTATCTCCCTAGCTCCCCTAGCACATTTTCAGCCAATTTAGTCACCTAAGAATTTGACTGTAGCATGATGCTTTTAAAAATCTTTTAGATTTTTAATCAGAAAAGCCCAATTTAATAAAACATCTAACTCAAAATGGATTGATTTAAAATACTTCATAGCTACTATCTTTTCACAATAGTAAAACATAACAGAATTTAAGCCATGCCAATTTACAGAATGCTTAGCAGTGTCTAAATACTTTGATTTCACTTAATAGAATTTTTTTTAATCTGTGCTTTGTTTTAGATCGAACAGGTTTCCTTTGACCTCCGGATCATCAATGCAAGGAAAATTGCTGAGAGCATTTCCTCTTTTTTGGGGTTGGGGGTGGGTGTTGCAGAACAATAAACACTACCAAGATTTAGGAGTACACATAGCTTGAGAGAAAGCTATTAACAGCTATTTTCTATTTTTTAATTAACCAAATTATGCTAATCCATCTGATTTTTCTTTCTAAAATAGAACTCATTTGATAGTGCCTTTTGAATATTTTTTTTTCTTTCCTCAACCCACCACCATTCCTACTTAAATTTCAAGTTGAGTGTTCTATGTATTTGCTTTTGAAACCTGCTTTCCTTCACGTCAGATTTGGGTTGCAGGCAAACTCAAACAAACAGATCCTTAAATTCAGAAAAATTTCAACAAGCAGCTCTACCCAACCAATTTTTCTTCCCTTCTTTCATCGGAAACTACTTGATCATAACGTGCTCTGAGTATAAAAAACATAAGAGAGCCTTTAACATAACTGGAGAGCGCCTCAGCCGGGCTCTGCCGCTCATTGCCAATTGAAAGAAGGAACGCTCTGGCTGTTGGGACTTTTAAATCTAGACTTAAAAGTTATTTGTTCTGTTTAGCATTTTTAAAATGATTCTATTAGGAATTGTATGTGCTTCAGTTTTAATTTTAACTCATAATGATTGTAAAGCACCCTGGGATGCTTGTATGAAGGGCGTTACAGAAATGTGAGATTGTATTTTTGTTCTAATATGCATCATTATTATGGGTTCCAGAGTTTAATCATGGATAGTTTATAAGGTTGCCGGAATTCTTCATTGTAGAGGTGACTGACTTTCTTTGTCTTTTTTTCTCTTTTATTTTTATGTTAAAACTTCATCCTCCATCATCATTATCTTCCTTCTTATTTTCTTCTTTATAAGAAAACAGATTATCCTATATCATTCTATTTCCCCATAAAAATGCTAATCTAACTTAGTTTACTCAAAGGGGTTAAAGGCATAAAACATATATAACTATATTCAGAAAAGATAGAAAGTTAGAAAAGATGAAAGCTTTATTAGTAACATTTTTTCAAGATAAATAAAATGTGTCACTCTAGCCAAAAGAAATGTTAGTTTTATAAAATACAACAGTAGATATTTCCCGCACTGTGTCTTAACTTCTGGGTAATTTTAACATTGAACCATTTGATTTCAGTTTTGTTTGGTGCCTTGATGGAACTTGAGTATTTGCTTTATTTCTTAAATATTTTTTTTTATTTTTGATTTGTTTGTTTGGGGGCCACACCCAGTGGTACTCAGGTCTTGGCTCTGTATGTCTGGGCTCAAACTAGCTTTAGTCACACACAAGAAAAGTGCTGTACCCACTGTACTATTTTTAATATTTTAGTGGCATTGTTAGCTAATGTGGTCCATTCAGTATACCCCTGCCTCTCCATCTCACTTCATGTGTATTTCTTTAGCAATTTTACTCCCAGTTTTTATGTGGTACTTGTACAGTGACTTGTTTCTCTTTGAAGAAAGGGATGATGTTTGAATCTGTGGGTTCTGCACAAGGAACATTATTATTCCATAGAAGATTTGGACCCAAGCTTTATTCTTTTGGAAACAACTGAGATTGAGTTCTAATAGGTGGAAAAATTAAAGGACTAAGTTTTAACTCATTTACAGCTTTCAAGAGCATTTTAGCATTGCCCTTAGGAGCATTCTAAAATTCTGATATATTGTAAAATAAGAACTGGAGAAGACTCAGAACTTACATGAATAAACCCCTTTGCAGTTTTACCAATATATGTCTTAGACATTGTCAAAGTGGTTAAAGGTGAGGCATCTTCAGGATTTGATTTTTTCCCCCAGTATCCTTTCATTTAACTTCTGCCCCCACTCAGGGCTTCATCTTTTTTTAGTACCCATATGTATTCTCTGGAATGGTTTGTGGTGAACTAGTTTCTCTGCGGATGTACATAATTGACGTGAAGGGAGAAATCATTATGATCCTGGCACACATTTGGAACTCTGGATGTTTGATTAAGAGTAGTGGTTCAGGATCTAGAGAGATAGCACAGAGGTAGGGCCTTTGCCTAGCATGCTGCTGACTTAGAACGAACCTGGTTTTGATCCCTGGCATCCATTTTGGTACTCTGAACCTGTCGGGAGTGATTCCTAGGCTCAGAGCCAGGAGTAACCCTTGAGCCCTGACTGAGTATGGCCCCCAAACAAAAACAAAACAAAGACTAGTGGGACAGGTGGCTCAATGGGATGATGAATTCTCAGCATGCAGAAGCTCTGGGTCCACATGGTTCTCTAAGTACGACCAGGAGAAACCCTGACCACTGCCATGTATAGTCCCAAAACAAAATAAACAAAAAGAATATTGTAAACTGAGTCTTTTTCTATATTTATTTCATGAACCAATATACTACAACAATTTGATTAGTAGTTTTAAATAGATGCTTCTTGATGGTGTCCTGCCTTATAAAAATGACTTTCCTGCTTAGTTCTAAATTTTTAGATTTTATTTTTTGTTGTTGTTGTTATTGTTTTTTAATGGGATGGGTTGGGCCACAATTAGCTATCTATACTGGCTATCCTGGACTAAGGAAAAATTGCTTTTGAATTTTTTTGCAGCAATACACGATTTTTCCATATTTTTTTTGGCACTACCAGCAGCGATTCCTGAGTAGAGACTCAAGAATAAGCTCTGAGCACTGCTGGATGGCTCTAAAATGAGATTTAAAGATATTTTTCTAAGATATCTAAATATTTTTGCCTGTTTTATAACGTTTTTTGACATAGGACAAAATGTATGTGCTTAAAAGCAAAAATAATAGTCTTGGGAATTTAGGGTTCTAAAAGAATGCTACAAAATACTTAACTTCATCACTGTAAGTACAATCTTTAGCAGTATATATTTTTTATATTAAAAAAAATTTTTTTGGTTTTTTTTGGGCCACACCCAGTGATGCTCAGGGGTTACTCCTGACTATGTGCTCAGAAGTCGCTCCTAGCTTGGGGGACCATATGGCAGACCGGGGGATCGAAACGCGGTCCGTCCTAGGTTAGTGCAGGCCAGGCAGGCACCTTACCTCCAGCGCCACCGCCGGCCCCCCGTATATTAAAATTTTTAGATATTTTTTCAATCATTGACATACTTTTTTTTTTAGCTTGGCTGGTAATTGTTAATTTTGTCTCCAGTAAGTATATTTGAGGTATTTTTAATGTGAATTTCATTTGTCCATTTCATATTTGGAGGGTGCGATCACACTGGGCAGCTCTAGGGTTACTCCTGGCTCTGTGCCTAGAAATTACTCCTGGCAGGCTTGAGGACCAAATGGGATGCCAGGAATCAAACCTAGGTCAGTCCTAGACTGGCTGTGTGCAAGGCAAAGACCCTACTGGCTGTGTTGTCACTCCGGCCCCATTTCACATATTTAAATATAAAGAGGGAAAAACTCAATAGCAGAGTCAACTGATATATCAACAGTGATGCTGCCAACACAAAAATGCTAGCAGTGAGCACCACCCCATGCTAACGTCCAGTGTCCATTCTTTAATTGATATTATGAAGTCCACATTTTGCATTTATACATTATATAAGCATATAATGTATAAAAGTCAACTGTGAAAATGCTAGAATCACCTGTATTTAGAAGAGAGCTGGGAGGGTAGATAACTGTTCTTCCTTTCCAGAAAGGCCTTTAGGGACTTGGTATGTCCACCCTTTGCATTCACATCAGCTCAGCCTGGAGAATACCACATCTATCTCCTTGATAGATAGGACTCATTATTTCATGATGAACACCCCATCTGGCACATTTTTATCATTCATCATATCTCTTAAAGGTGATTACAGCATTCTCCTAAACTGGAAAGCAATGTTATAATATTGATAGAGATAAGCAAAATTCCAGTAGTTTTTCTCTCTGATCTAATCCAGAGGTGATACTTGTTGTTTTATCAGGTAGCCCTGTAAAGTCTTGGCTAACAATAAAACTCAGGGATCAGATACAGAATTTAGTACCTATCTCCTATGAAGTCTTGCATAAGATTTGAGCAAGGCCCTTGTACTCCTCAATACATTTCATAGTTTTGTTTGTAACCTAAAGTTACTAAGGTAATTCTTAGAGTAAAAAAAAAAGCTTCTATAAGCTTATGAGATACCTAGATAATTTTTTGACTCCATAAAAATCTAAAAACTGCTTTGTTTCCTTCCCTCCCCATAATTCTTGATCAGTGTCACTGAAGAAACAGAAATGTTCATTTAAGAAACAATACAGTTGAGAAAAAAATCTCTGAAAAAACTTGATTTAAAAAAAATCAACGCCAAACTGAATTCTAGTACTTTCTTTAAAATGGCTTGTTGGTACTTTCTTAGTTCTTTTCACTCTGTTCAGAATATTCTATTTAGGACTTCTGGAACATGGCATGAATTTGACATCTTCTGTGCTGCAACTTTTAAGCATAGAGATTTCCAGCACTAAAGATCATGGGAGATTTAACCACACAAAGACCATCAGAGGAAAAAAATAAGTCATTACTCTCAAATGTATAATTTGGTACATGTATTGAAGATTTAGGATCTTAGACAATATTTTCTCATAAAATTAAAGAAAAACTCATTGGATTTAGGTTTATCTAATTAAAAACATGTGAAAATGCTATTTGGATTAACTCTGTTTAACTTAATAATGATGAGTATATTTAAACTATCATATGAAAGCAAGATACCAAGGGGCTTAACCTTTCTGAAAATAAAACTGTAGTTAAGAAACATTTTTACAGTAAGTGCCTGTGAATAGATAATGTATGTTATTGTTGAATCTTCTATTGTCACTTAAAGAAGACCTTATCAGACCTCTCTTTGAGAAGATTCATAGATTTAACAAGAATTTTAAGTTGTTAGATGGACTTTTGGAAATTACCTAATTCAGTTCCATTCATATTGCAAATAAACATTTAATTTAAAGTATTACATGTGTTTGTATTAGTATAACTTTCTTTTTTAATAAATGTTTTCTATTTAAGCTCTTCACTAAGTACATATTTGACTAAGAAGATGCTTATAAAATGAGACAGATTTAGCTTGGTCCTTTTATACTGAAGGACAGAATAAAGAATCTGTTCAAAAGATGATATGTAGAACTTAACAAAAAATAACATAATATGAAAGTTTGAACCAAATCAGCATCTCCTTGAATAGTTGGATACTTAAATACATAATATTTCTCTGTTATGAATGATCACATTTTCCTCCTTAGGAAATATGGTAACAAAAAATTAAGGTGTTCTCCTTATGTTTTCTTTTGTTTATCTTCGGAACTTTGTATGGATTCTCCCTATGTTGTGCAATACATACTCTGTGGGAAAATGTCATTGTCAGGCACTGAGATTGATCAAGAAAGATGGCAAAAGTCATAACTATGACAACTCTCAAGTTTAAGTAAAATTTAGACGTGATTAGTCTCTTCACAACAAATTGAGATTACAAATATGCCCCAGTTGTATCTCCCATGAGAATAGCTTAGAAAGCAATAGAGAATACAGAGGGAAAGATTTGGAGAATAACACACACAAACAGAATATTATACTTAGAAAATTTTCTATTTGCTTCTCATAAATTGAAAGCCATGTCCTTTCCTTCCCATACCCAAATACCAGATGGGAACTACCTGTTAATTTTGAACAAATTTGTTCCATGCCACCATCTCCCATAATTCTTTTAGAGCTTACTTGATATGTATTTGATATGCTTTGAGATGAAACAAAACCCCCATTTACTAAGAACCCCCTTTAAAATGATAGTTGAATGTAGAACTTGATTCAGTTTGGCCTAAAATTAGAGTTTGACCTTTGAGTTTCTGCACACATGTGAATAACTTCTATGAAAAGCAGGCTATGGTTAGAAAGAACATTAGGGTGAATGAAGTTTTATTTTTCAAAAAATAGGAAAGACTAGAGAGCCAGCAGTTTAACAGATTGTTCAGTAAATGCTCATTTTATTGAAAATTATAAAAAAGGTGCTTAATGCCTCTGTGCCATTAATACAATACATAAAAAGGTTACTGTTAAGATTAGTGTTGCAGTCTTGAAAATTAACTGTAGGGTCTTTTGCATCACGCTATTGACAGAGAAGTTAAAGGTTTCTTTATATATATGTGCAGACACTTATTTTAGAAAACAATTATTTGAGACTTTCTACTTAAAACATTAAGTGATGTGCTTTCATTTAAGGAATGGCTATAGTCAATACATACTAGAGGTAAGGTGGGTTCATCAAAATCACTTTAGATATAGAATAAAACCTGTGTGAGACTATTTCTCTTACAGTCTCTCCAGGGTATTCCAATTCAAAACATACACTTCTTCCTAAAGAAAAAGATATTCAGATTCCTTAGTTGAAATTAATTAGCATTCAGAAACCAGATAGCATGTTTTTGGGTATTCATGAGATCTCTGTTTGAAAAAAATGTTTTTAACTTGTAGAAATGTGTTGCAACACACAGATGGGAAGAAAAAGAAAAAAAAATCTCTTTAGCAAGCACTGTGTGTAAAAGGAATATTACATTTTGCACGCTCCTGATTGCTCTGTGTAAACAGTTTTTGACATCTGTCTTTATAGTTTTCGAGGAGAGGAAGACTTTGTTAAAAGAATCATTTTTATACAGCAGTCACCATTTCAGTCTTGCTTTACCTGTATTATGAAAGCAGATGGTCTGCATGTCTTTTGAATATTTATAACTATCAAAAACAATCTCTTGCTATTCACCCTTAGGCTTATGAGATGTCAGGACTGTTCTGGTTGAAAAAAATCATCTTGGGTGTTTACAGAAAGAGGATTACATTAAGCTGAAATGACTATACATTTTCCAGTTTAATATTTGTCCATCAGCTGTTTAATCGTATTTAGATAATTGTGTAAATAAGATGTGGTAGCCTTTGCCCTCTCTGCTGATGAAGCTTGAAAGCTTTCAACATGGGTAAACCACCATTTTGTACATGATCTGGTTACCTCCTCCCACCTGAGTTAAATCATCAGCAAGTCTTTAGTAAGTTTTGATCATGGTATCATAGTCCCTCATTAAAAAAAAATCCAGCACAAAAAGCCAGTATGGAGATTATATGAAATGCTAGGGTATTTCTGGCTTCTGGTACAGGCCGTTTAGTTTATTAGAGTATATTGTAATATGCAAATGCAGCACAGCACTTCAATTACCCTTTAAAAATGACATGGCTTTCTCTTTATTCTCCTTGAGCTTACAAAGCTTTTGAGGGTATTTTGGAAAACTTTTGGTATAGTGGGGGTTAACTGTTTTTTTTTTTTTTTTTGACTGGAAGCTGAGCAATCAGAGATAACAGATTTTGCTGTGGTTGGTTGATTTGGCAGAAAAGCATGAACAGTTTTGGTTTAAATGATTGAATAACCTGATTAGCATTGTTTTGGGGTGGGTTTTTTGTTGTTGTTGTTGTTGTTAAAGACACAACAAAGCATTTTAAGGGTAAATCAAATCACTGCCTCCTCCAATTGGATGAACCTTTTGCCCCCAAAAGGCCTTTCGTCCAAAACCTCTTTTTTGGGTACTTAGATGACCAAATAGGAAAATAAAACTCTCTCTTCAATTCCTGAATGTGTGGTGTTTCCTATAATGTGTGTCATTTTCTAGGAGGGATTTGAAAGCATATAATATTTTGAAAAAAAAATTACATAACCTCAGCCAACTCTGTGTGGATTTCATTTGTTTAGTTTTGCTTTTCAAATTTAGAGTTCTGCAGTATTTTAGAGCAAAGGTTCAGAATGTTCTAACTATATCTATGTCAGCCTTTAGAAAAATTCCACCCTTACCTTTTCACAATTAGAAAGGTTATAAATAATGTATTTGGCTGAAAAGTAAGCTCAGCCTGTGGCAGATGGTATCATTCTAGAGTGCTGGGGTTTCTGTGAAGATGGCATCCTTTCAGAACGGAACTTCAGCAGACTCTCAGAAAGAACCGAAGCTCTTCATAGGGAGTAGAACATGTGCTTTATGGATCTTAGAAAAGCTTACAACTTGGCTCCTAGGACGAGAATATTGTGTCATGCCGAGGTTATGGAGAGCCACAGCCAATTTCTGCCGACTTTCAAATTGTATTTCCCCATGCTGGAAGCTGTGGCCTGTTCATTGATATGTGTACAGTGTAGCATTTGAATTTGGGATTCACAAACAGTGTTGTCAGTCTGATGATTTTATTCCTCGAGCATTAATGTTTTACACACACCGGCCACTGAATTAGAAAACTTGTGATCCGAATTCTGCCTTTTTCAAAGTGCTTGGGAGAGCGCGTATAAATAGACACGGAAAGAGAATTGGAATAACATAACCACCGAGCTCGGCAACTTCCGAGACATCTGTGTGGATGTATTTGCAAAACCTGAGAAAGGATCTCTTGAAAATTGATGAACAAAGGTTCCTTAGACTGTTGAGTTCAGTGATGACAGCTAACAGTGAGGGATCAAAAAGAGACATGTGACAAACTGCCACTACCTTTGCCCCTAAGGGTGTGTATTTGGGAGGAGGGATTTTTCTTTGTAGTCATGCTTATTTCAGTGACCTTTTCCTGATTACCTTATATTGCTTAGTCCTTTGATGAGTCCAGGTATGTCAAGATAAGGCCCAAGTCTCATAGTGTCATCGAAAATAAACAACAGGACAGATGCTTTAGATATGCTGTGTGCAAGATGCTTGTGACATTATGAAGAGACTTGAAGAGAGACTAGAAATGTATATTGAAGGAGGAGCAGCTGAAGCTGGAAATTGGGTGGTGGTGGTGGGGTAATGGCAACGAGTTCTGTGTGTCCAGGTATTAGCCACCTAGATAGCCCAATTTCTCCAAATAACACCAGAGCATGATATTGAAGTAAAGACAAAGATTCTTTTTTTTTCCTTAGTCATCTTTGACCTGACTTCAACCTCATCTCTTAATTATTACACACTTCAGTCTTCATCAGAATATTTATTTAACTTGAAAAGATCATTTGAAAGATTTACCTGATACTCTCCTGTCATTTGAAATTAAGTCTTTTGACTGATGTGAAATGTGATCATATAATAAAAGCCAAGTAAGGAGGCAATAGAGGGTTTCATAGCATTCCACATTTCTTTTTTTTTTTTTTTGGTTTTTGGGCCACACCCGGTGACGCTCAGGGGTTACTCCTGGCTATTCACTCAGAAGTCGCTCCTGGCAGGCACAGGGGACCCTATGGGGAACCGGGGGATCAAACTGCGGTCCGTCCTAGGTTAGCGCAGGCACCTTATCTCCAGAGCCACCACCCGGCCCCAGCATTCCACATTTCTTAAGCCCATACTTGGTGTGTTTTCTTCAACTCTGTCCTTAATTACATCCCATTCTTTTACTTACATATATATCTCTGTAACTCAGCATTGCTAAAGTTAGATCCCTGGTGGTTGGCCATACTCTAGGTGTTCAATAAATACATGCTAAATACATGAAAGGAAACTGGTCAAATACTCAGAACTCTACCCCATAAAGTGAGTTCTGCTTGCATCCCCAGTTATTATTAGGGAATCATGATACTGTGAATCCGCTTAACTGAGATCTCACCACCATTGTGCAACATAGATCTTACTATTGAATGCAATTTTACTAGTTCATCAGTGAACATTTTGTTAATATATGCCAGGCATTAGGGGTGAAAATAATTTATAGCCCCAGATCTGCAGATCTTCATGCACTCCCAGCTTAGTCTTGTTTGGATTAATAGAAATCTCAAGTGTCTTCCTAAAAATGTACATCTTGTTCTACCTACCCTTTGACCATCTTTGCCCCTTTAGGAAAATATCAACATTCTGTACTTTCTATTATTTGAAGTTTCACTAGGAATTTCTTTATATTTCTAAACTTAGGCTTATGATTCTGAAGTTGACCTTTTAAATGTGATGTGTCTCACAAGATTTTGAATGCGTTCATCACTGTCCTTAACATTGACTAGTTTAATCAGATACCATGACTAACTAAGTATTTGATAAGAATTTCACTGTAGTATTAAAAATGCTACAAGGCTGGGATGTGGTATAGAAATGAAGGGGAGTGCCTGGCAACTCTGGATCCAGGTTTAGTTTCTGCACCTAGTAAGTAGCACTGGTGCAGCTCTGTAGTACCAGGGTGTCCTGGTGTCCCTGGAACTGTAGAGCATAAGCAGCATTGCATCCTCAAGCCCAGTGGCCCAGTTAGTTGGTGCCCTTGGATTTCCTGAACTCTACTTGGGAGACCCTGTTGTGTACACACACACACACACACACACACACACACACACACACACACACACATACACACGAATAAAGCAAAAACCTTCATGCAGCCACATGAACAGTTCAATTGTATGAATTATCATAAATTGTTCTAATAAAAATAGAGGCGACCCTCTTTTTCCTGAATTATGAAATATTTTTCAATGCTTCCCCAAATAAAAATAGGATCTACACGCAGCAAAAAAACAGTTGCTTTGTCATCATCCTAACCTATAGATTATAAGCCTTTTGTTTTGTTTTTCTTAAGCTAATATTTACTTTAATTGAGTTCTCAAAGTACTTAACAGTTGACCGTAGTCTATCTAGAAAGTCACATAAGGACAAAGCCTCCCAGATTAGGATTAAACAAGGGCAGGGGAGGTTTTGATGATCATGCACATATGGATATTATTACCCACATATGGATAATAATGAAGTACATAGCACCATTACATATGGGTGCTAGTTTTTTAAAAAATATTTCAGACATTTTTCTCACACTATGAATTCCTCCTTTTCCTATATATGTATTTTTCTCTTTGACTATGCTGAATCACTTTAAATTAAAATGGTTTATTTAAACATCTACCTTCCCTAAACTTTCTTGATAAAAATCATGGCAAATTTCTTGATAGAAGAGGGTCTGTTTTATTTGACTTTTCATCTCTACTACTAACTAGGCACTTAATAAGTAAAAAAAAAAAATTATGTAAAGCTATGGTTAAAGTGAAGAAAAGATGTTGAAAACTTCAACAAACTTAGATGTTATGTTCTTGTCTAAAAATTAAGCTTTTCAGAAAACTACACAAGAACTGATAAATTAGCTTTTAAGATACAACTGGAATGTCTTGGTATAAGAGTATTTTTTTTTTAAATTGGACTAAAGTGGAAGAACATCAACTGTCATCCATTTGTGCAATCACCATTATATGTCAGTGGTTTTAGTAGTTTTATTAGTGTCTGAATTTATTGATCCATTATGACAATAGAGTAATTGTGATTGAAGCTGACTGATTGTTAACTGGATCAGGTAATCTTCTGGCTCTGGTTTTGGCAACCTTGCTAAGTATCTTTTTGTATTCTGAACTGAGGGAGGCTCTTAGTAAAATTGCAAGTTACTGGATTAATGGCAGAACAGCCTGAGCACATTAAGCATGTCTTTTTAGAGAAATAAAATGTGAAAATGACTATAAGTAGAAAGTGTCATAAGAAAAGATGTGTCACAGGCTTCAAGGAAAGATAGCCATGTTTTACATAAATAATGCAGCTCGAGCTTATCCTTCATTGGAAGTTCTTCAAAGATCGCCAAGATTTACATATTACTGGAATGTGTGCATGTTATCAAATTAACATTGATAATAGATATTAGGAGAGTAATAGTAACCAAAAAAGCTTTCAATTAGAAGTAGCCCAAAGAAGATAATGAAATAAAAATTTGTTCCCAAACTGGCTTTTCTGGTTGTTCACTGCCTCCCAGACAATGCTGCCTTCTGTAAATTATTTTACCAGGCACTAGCTGAAGTCTGAAATGTAACTTCTCATATTTCTGCACATAGGAGTGGGGAAGGAGCTGTGGATTGGTGCTTTAACTTCTAACTCAATAAGAAATTAATTTTAGCACTAGTAGAGGATATGAATGGCTAAAAGTAACTACAAGTTAAGTTTCCGAAATTGCCATAACCAAAACTTTCCAACAAAACACTTTGTTGAAATTAGTGGGCTTTGCGTTTTGTTTTTGTTTTCTTTTTAAGTCTGATCTGGGGAGATAGTACATAAGTTAAACCATTTGCCTTGCATGTTGCTGACCCTTATGAGCAGCACATGTGGTTTCCCAAGCACCACCAGGAGTAATCCCTGTGCACAGAATTTAGGAGTAGGCCCTAATCACAGTCAGGTGGAGGTTGAAAACAAAACTGCGTGTTAGTAATACTTTAAAATTAAGGCCTTCTTTTTTATGTTTGTTTTTTGTTTTGTTTTTGGGCCACACCCTGTGATGCTTAGGGCTTACTCCTGGCTATGTGCTCAGAAATTGCCTCTGGTTTGGAGGATCATATGGGACACAGGTGATTTAACCATGGGCTGTCCTAGGCTAGCATGCACAAGGAAGATGCCTTCTACCCTGTGCCACCACTCTGGCCCCTTCATTTTTTTTGTTTTGTTTTGTTTTGTGTTTTGTTTTGTTTTGTTTTGTTTTGTTTTGTTTTGTTTTTTTGGGTCACACCCAGCATTACGCTCAGAGGTTACTCCTGGCTTTATGCTCAGAAATCACTCCTGGCAGGCTCAGGAGACCATATGGGATGCTGGGGATTGAAATGAGGTCCATCGTGGGTCCGGCCCTGAGGTCTCCCATTTCTAAAAAGCTTCCAGACGATACTAATATTTCTAATTTTTAGGCTTCATTTTAGTAGCCATGATGTAGAGAGTAGTCGATAAACCTCCAAGTAGCATTTTTATGAATCACAATTATAAAGTAATCTTCATGATTTTGAATTTTTCAGGTCCGATGAAAATTTATCAGGCTAAGAATAGATGACATTGGTGGAGATTCCACAGATAGTATAGCAAAATCTGTGGACTCAGTGAGCTATTATTGCTTTCTACTTGATTAAGCATTTGATAGTTAATGAATTACAGGAAGTCAAGACGTTAGGCAAAAGTATGAAACAAAAAATGTACTGATAGTTGATTAAATTAAATAAAAAAACAAGTTTCTACAATTCAAATCATGTCTGTGTTCCATCTTGTACCACACTATGTATTACAAATGTGTGTGTTTCTCCCCCCCCCCCCGCCTCTTCATGCAGAGTATGATTTCTTCCATTGTGAACAGCACTTACTATGCAAATGTCTCAGCAGCAAAATGTCAAGAATTTGGGAGGTGGTACAAACATTTCAAGAAGACAAAAGATATGATGGGTAAGCAAAAAATCATTGCAACGGTGGCTACATACCATTACATGTCATTGGGGGTTTATCAAAGTCACATCTAAAGCCAGGTCTTTTGATTGCCCAATTAGAGATCAATTTAGATGCTTTCTTTGAGGGTGGGGAGTGGGTCTGAGTATAATGAGATAATTAAATTCAATAAATGTTTGTGTTTAAATCAGCCAAACTGACTTGGTTGTCAGACATGCAGGAAATCGAGGCGTGAGGAGGGGAGCTGTCATTTTTTTAACATCTCAGTGAAGACCTAACCAGGCCTTGAATAACTAATATTAGCTGTGATTATTCCCAGAGATGAGACGTGCTTTTACGTTTTAGAGAAAAAAATAGTATATATTTGCATTGTTTCTAAATTTTTAATTCCAATAGAACCTTATGTCTTAACAGTAACTTTAGGTCAGTAATTATTACATAGGAAAAACATTAAAAAGTTCAGTAATGTAAAAGGGCAGATAACTGTTGTTTATTGTACTGAAATATTTAAATTATGATCAGATTTCCTTTCTGTTGAGTTTGCTAGTGTATCCAAAGTAAAAACTTTGATGAAGGTTAGTGTTTTAATTTCTATCATCTTTCCCACATCTTTTAACTTGTCAAATCATGTATCTTAAAATTAAATTGGAGCATGATGTTCAATATACAAAGCATTAGGCCGTCTTTTAAATCTATTTCTAAAGGAGATATAGGACAGAAGTTAAGGTGCATGTCTTATAAGTGGCCAACCCCCAGTTTGATCCCTGTCACCACAAAGTCTCCTTGCTTAGTGGTAGCCAAAGAACCACCAACCTATCCCTCACCTTCTGTACCACTAGTGGTGGCCCTATAGCAATTCCTATCACTGCAAAATAGAAATTTTAATGTCTCAGACACTTAATAAATTGCAGACCTGATTGACTAAAGATTGCCAGTAGAGGTTTTGGGTCATGGATATTCTCCATCCCCCAATAAATCTATTTATATTTACTTCAATACATTCATTTAATTAGCAACAACAGTAACTTTTCCTTAAGGTTTTAAAAGACAATGGAACCTGAATTTTGAGCATCTTTTAGCTTTTAATATTTCAAGAAAATGATCCATCTACCAAACAGATTCTTTGCTTTTTATAGCTTAGAGCTGTAATGAAGAAAATGCATCATTTTTGGAATAATTTCTTGAATTACTATTCACTATGAATGGCCCACTTGGGCTGACATCACTTTTAGAAATGGAAGGTTTCTTCCCCAATTATTAGTTATATTTTGCATTTATCAATGATTATAGCAATGTAAGTTCCTCTAAATATAAAATTTGAATATTTAATGAAAAGAGAAATGATTAAAATCAAGCCCCTGTTTATACTTGGGAAGCATGTTATACTGTTTGGAAAAACTCACCTGTGAACACATAGAAAAAACAGTGCCTAGGAGCATCCAACCAGTCTTTTACTTCCCACATTAAAACAAATGACATGCTTAGAGCTAATCTTTACCCAGTGTTCACAAAGGATCTAACCAAGGGAAAACAGCACTCATTGTATGAAGGCATACAAACTGCAAAGTCATGACACTGTCATCATTGTACATGAAAGCCTTTGCATGTCTCCCTTGGAAGAATGCCATTAGTATCTATCTGGTCAAACCATTGTTTCTTCAAGAGACAGTTGGATCATAGTAGTAATGCTGGCTTATTATTCAATAAATTATTTTACTTCCTTCTTTGAAATATTTATAGATAGACCCGCTGCCCATGTTGAAACAGTTCATATACGATGCACAGCACATTATTTAATATGTTTTCACTTATTATTACTTTCACTATTTATTCATTTTAATGATTTACTTTGGTTTCAAAGCTTGGTAAAAATTTAGCAGATAACTCATTTTTTCTTTTAAAATTTTTGTTTAAGACAATACCTGCAAGTGTATATAAGGAAGAAAATATTTGTGTAAACTTACTATTGCATGTTATGTCTCAGCTCAACTCTTTCTAGTGGCCATTAAGCAAGTGACTTATTCTAAAAGCTAGATTTGTTTGTTTAGGGCCACAATCCATAGTGCAGGGATCAGCTCCTGAGTTGGGTTTAATGGTAGGAATCACTGCTGCTAATACTCAGTGGAGACCATGGGATGCCAAGGAATTAAAGGATCAAGGAATGCCTTGAGTTTCTGCATACAAGCCCTCTTCATAGTTCTTTGAACTATCCCTTTAGAATATGAGAAACTATTTGAGGGTAGGGTTGTGCCACATCACACACTGCATTCAAAGATTATTTCTGATGAGGCTTAGATAAATGTATGGGCTGCCAGGGATTGAGGGTTGGCCTCAGATGCCCTAACCTATAATTATACCGGTCCTAAAAACCTTTTATTGGGGGGGGGGGGGAAATTCACACCCAGTAGCACTCCAGAGTTACTCCTGGCTCTATGCTCAGAAATTGCTACTGGCACGCTCAGGGGATCATATTGGATGCCGGGATTCAAACCACCATCTTTCTGCATGCAAGCCAAATGCCCTACCTCCATGCTATCTTTCCGATCCCTCTAAAAAGCTATTTTTATTTAAAAATGGCCTTGCATGCAGAAGGATGGTAGTTCGAACCCTGGCATCCCATATGGTTCCTGCCAGGGGCAATTTCTGAGTATAGAGCCAGGAGTAACCCCTGAGCACTGCTGGGTGTGACCCAAAAACCAAAAAAAAAAAAATAATAATAATTTTTTTTATTTGTTCTTGGTTTTTGTTTTTGGGCCACACCTGACGCTCCTGACTCTATACTCAGAAATTACTCTTGGCAAAACTGTAGATATATCAGGGATCTGACCTGGGCGTCAGCTGCATTCACTACTCACTGTACTGTCTTTCTGGCCCCTAAAAAGGTATTTTTAAAGTAATATTGTTTAAGTCTTCTTAGGATAATAATACTGAGAATGAGTAATAGTTTAATCCTAAAACTAATGATATAGAATTGGAAAAATAGTTATTGTTTTTATTCCATAAGTCTATATCACATTATAAAATTAGAACAGAAGTCTTGTTCTATGTCCAAAGTTTATGGAATTATACAGAAGAGGAAAGTGAAAACAGCCAGTTGAGTTCCAATCTTGAAATTTTCTTAGTTTAATTGAATCTTTGTGCCTATTGTCTATCTCAAAAACAATAAAAAAGTTCTTGTTGCTACCTAATATCGTTGGCTTAACATGCTTTTACTTTCTGCCTGTTGTAGTTGAGATGGATAGTCTTTCAGAGCTATCCCAGCAAGGTGCCAACCATGTCAACTTTGGCCAGCAGCCGGTCCCAGGGAACACAGCTGAGCAGCCTCCATCCCCCGCGCAACTCTCCCACAGCAGCCAGCCCTCTGTCCGGACCCCTCTTCCAAATCTGCACCCCGGGCTTGTATCAACACCCATAAGTCCTCAGTTGGTCAATCAGCAGCTGGTGATGGCTCAGCTTCTCAACCAACAATATGCAGTGAATAGACTTTTAGCCCAGCAGTCCTTAAACCAACAATACTTGAACCATCCTCCCCCTGTGAGTAGATCTATGAACAAGCCTTTGGAGCAACAGGTTTCAACTAACACTGAGGTGTCTTCTGAAATCTACCAGTGGGTACGTGATGAACTGAAAAGAGCAGGAATCTCCCAGGCAGTATTTGCGCGTGTGGCTTTTAACAGAACTCAGGTCAGTTTTGTTCTATTTCTTATTATTATTATTGAGGAGGGGGGTTCATACCTGGCAGCACTCAGGGGTTACTCCTGGTTCTGCACTCAAAAAAAAAAAAATCACTCCTGGCAGGCTTGGAGGACCATCTGGGATCCTGGGATTCAAACCACCATCCTTCTGCATGCAAGGCAAATACTCTACCTCCATGCTATCTCTCCTGCTCTATTTCTTCTTAATGTTAGTTCTTTAATCCCATCTGTACTCTTTTTTTTTGGGGAGGGGTCACACCCGGCAGTGCTCAGGGGTTACTCCTGGCTCCATGCTCAGAAATTGCTCCTGGCAGGCACGGGGGACCATATGGGGTACCGGGATTTGAACCGATGACCTTTTGCATGAAAGGCAAACGCCTTACCTCCATGCTATCTCTCCCCCCACCCCCATCTGTACTCTTATTCTTTTGCTCCTGCTAATGCTTATGTGAGTAAATTGTCTGTTTCTAGAGGTGACTATTTGATCACTAATTTCTATCATGCAACACATTCTTAACCATGACAAGTCCATGTCTAGCTTCATCTTGATTCAGGGGCCATGAAGGAATAAATTAAATATAGGGAAATAGTTCATAATTTCTTTAATGTAATGAAATTATAGACTGTCAATGACAACAGGTTAAGAAACATTTTATAATGTGATTTAAAACATTGGCGGGACTCCAGTCTATTCACTTTTCTGTGTAACTGCCTCTATCATACATGACCTAATACATATCACAGTTTAAGAAAAAAACAAATAAAGCATTTCTTTGGGCTCAGTAGTAGTTAGATGTGAAAAGCTATTAAAAATATGACTTATTAACATATTTTTCCCCTGAACATTGTCCTCTCTTTTCATAGTATTTGTAAATGTTCTCCAAACCTCATTCTCTAGATCAGGAATCAGGAAACCTGTAACAGGCTTAATAGTAGAATAGTAGATACTTAAGCTTTTGTTATATTGTAGAGGATAAAGCAGCAAGACAATAATTGAATAGATATGGGTGTGTTGTGGTGGTGGTGGTGTTGAAATTAAACTATTTATAAAATAGACTCTGGAGTGGGTTTTGGCCTGCAGGACTTAGTTTGCAGATTTGTCACTGCAATCTACCCTACCACTGTGTTCACACCTTTGTCCTCCTGGGCAAATTCCTGTGTAGATGCTATCAACCTGGGAGATATTTAGAGGGAATAAGAGAAAGGGTGATATATGATATGAGAAGGCTCAAGATAAAGATATTTGAAAATTCTTCAATCATGGCCCTAAGAGATAGCCCACAGGCTGAGTACATGCTTTGCAGGCAATAGGCCTGTTTATCTTCCAGTGCCACCGGGAGTAACACCCCTCCACCCCAAGCTCTGAGCCAGGAGTAGCCTCTGAGCACCACCAGGTATAACCACAAAATTAGCAAAAAGAAAAGCCTAGATAAATTAGTTCTATAAATGATGACAGGTTGTTTTTCTTTTATTTGAAATTAGTATGTATACATGGTTTATTTTTTCTGAGGCACATATAACTGATTTGAGGGAGGACGTTATATTCTTTCAACTTGTACTACCTCAGTTTTGTGTGTGTGTGTGTGTGTGTGTGTGTGTGTGTGTGT
>PVKC010004550.1:0-35409 GCA_004027635.1 Crocidura indochinensis
AAATCTCAGCAAAGCGCCGCTGGGCGGAGTCTCCAGCCGGAAAGCAAGCAGCCCTCCGACTGGGAAGTCGCACAGTTCCTACTTACTCCTTGGCTCGCTGGCAGTTTCAGAGTTCAGCGATTTTTGGGTTCGATTCCCAGGGGTCTGGTCTCTTATGGGACTCCAAGAATTGAGCAAAGAGAGAAGCACAGGGAGACAGCACAAGCATCTTAACCACACCTATGCTGGAACCTATAAAGCAGTTGGGGGAAATTACTAAAGGATCAACTAAGAGCATCCAGGGGGCTGAGTGAACTACTGCTCATCCAGGAGGTGGAATCTTTCTTCCACCTTTCCGCTCCTGCAAACTGATCGTTACCAGCTACAGTATCTCCTGGTTGAAGCCTGATCCATTTGTATAGCAGCAACACTTCTCCCCTAGAGCTGTACAAAATCCCTCTAACTTGAGGAAGAGTAAATTTAACCTCTACCCCTTTCTGAACAGCAGCCTCTGCTAGGGAGGCAACCTGTTTATGTAGCAAGCCTATAGAGAAATGGAGTCTTTCCTATCTGATCCACTTGTTGGGAGGGCTGTCTGAGCTGTTGATCCCTTTGCTGAGATAAATCCTTGACTATCCTAGAGCATGGGCATGCTAGGCTCTAATCATCTTTTTTACGTTACTCTTTTCCTGTATTGGGACATCCATAAGAGCCATAATTGACAACTATCTTCCCAGTACACTCATAACCCAAACTGGGGATATTATATATTAACTGCTCCCTTCCCAGGTGCCAGCAGTGTCCACAGCCCCACCCATCTTAGTTCACCTACTTCAAGCTTAGCTTTAGGTTATCCTCTGAAAGTGGGTTTGGTAGTCCGTTCTGGTAATTGGGAGGGTGGTTGAAGGTCCGTATTATGTAAATTCTTCAGGCTGACAAAGAACTCTAGACTCTACCTGCAAAAAGGGGCAAACTCTAATGCTACCTTATCTTTTCATGAAGGTCCAGGAAAATGACTGGTTTGGGTGTGCAATCAGTCAGCTACAGAAAAATAATTTTTCTCTCCACTTTCACCTTGAACTTCTTGAGATAGCTGAATAAACTTGGCTTGTTCCTTTGCATAAACCCAGCAAGCTTGGAGAAAATCTCCATTTGGGGGTACCCCATTATTTTCAGAATTTTTGTGAGGATTAGTCTAAGACAGAGCATGTGGTTTATCAATTAAAGCATTTATACTTTATTAGTCACATTATCATTACCCAGGTTTGACCAACATAAATATGCAAAGGTCAGGTTAGCCTGAAGATGAGGTGGCCATGGGCCTCTCATCCTTAGTAGAAGTGTCCTGGTAGGTGGAGGTCTGTCCATCTCTTTACAGGTTTAGAACAGATAATGATCCCTAAAACTTTTCTCAATGCTGAGAGCAGCGAGTAGGTTGTGGCCAGTCAGTGCAGATCTAAACATTCCTAGACAACTTTTGATTTTCCTAGGCCAGTCTGCCTCTATGGTCTCCCTGAGATTAACAGAGTGCTTGTGACAGTATCCATTATTACTGGACCTGGTTCTGTCATTTAACCTTAAACCGTTTCAACTCTTGTTTCCCTGGAAGAGAACTCTGGGAACCATAGCTGACTTTTAAAATTTCCTGACTAAATGAGGAGTGATCCCCATTACAGAGAGGAAAACTTCCTTCCTGTGTTTATGCAATCCAACATAGTACCATGAAACATAAAAAACTACAGAAGTTGCCAAGAAAAGAAAAAAGACACAGTTTCTTAAGTTATAGAACACATAAAAACAATTATATATATAATTTTTTTTATTTTTAATTCCATTTGGAAAACCTTGATTTCCTTTAATATCTAAAGGTCAGACTTTCTTAAACACCTGGAAGGAACATGACTATCGAGCATCTAGGATCCTTTCTCTAACCTTCTCTTCTCTTTATTTTACAATGGGGTCCTACATGTACCCAGTTCAACAAGAGTGAGCCATTCTTGGCTCCGGGCTTCAGCCCTTTTTGTGCTTTTTTCTATCATCTCTTTCCCCAGGGCAAGTCTGCTTTCCAAATAAGCAGCCTAAAAAACCAATGGTCTCCCTCTAGGAGAGGAACTTAAAACTGCCCTCGTCCAATTCGGAAACAAATTTCTAGACCTAGCAGGACCAAATTTTCCTTTAGGGTACTTACTAAAGTACCTTTAAATTTGTATTCTATCTTTTTAATATTCACTATTATATACTCAAATGATTAGATTTAGATAGAATTTACTAAGATGACCATTAACCTTTGTGACTTTATTTATTTATAACTTTTATAACTTTATAAAATTATCTTAATGCCAACATTAAGGTTGATGCAGAAAAATTGACGTGTAATTGAGTTACTTAATATTATGCATTCCCCCAAACTGAACAGAGTAATTAAGAGTATGGTCTAAAAAAGCCGAAGACAGTAATTTGCAATATTTTCTACATAATTCTTAATTCTTAGAAACTTCTAAAATTTGAATGGGATAATTTTCACATACAAATTAAAGTGGCCCATTTATTTCTTTAATCATTTTATTCTGTAGCAGACAGACAACAAATTAAAATTACAAAATCTAGTAGAAACCATTAAAGTTTCTTTTTTGAGACTTTCTTAGATTGGGGTTTAAAATGGCCATTTTTCCTCTTCTGGTCTTGTTATTTATTTTTAACAAAGACTCTATATATGCCCAAAGTGGAGGAATTCCTGAGGACTTGGAGAGAGATACATTGGGCATTCTCTCTCTTTTTTTAAGCACTATCCTTAGCCTCTTTTTCAACAAATTTTAATTCTTTCAGGCCTTGGTTTGCAAATCTCCCAATATTCTTTTTACCAGCCTTTTTACCAGACCCTTTGTGGGTCTCATCAGTATCTAATTTTTATTCTGCTCTTCTCAAGCCAATTCCCACCATTGGAAGGGGAGCAGAGACAGGTGACATTAGCACAGTAACAAACTAACAAAATGAAGTAAGACACACACATTTCCTAGAGCTAATGCCACTTGCATGGGACAAAGGATATTTTTCCACTTTAACTATACTCATACTACATAAACAGACAAATTGCCAGTAATTAAAAACGGTGGTCACACATGCAAATATGCTCTATTGATAACTAGGGCAGGAGGGCAGCTAAGTTTTGTCAATGAAGGTAGGATATCTTCTGGGCAACTAGAAACCTGTCAGCCGATTGAGTCTGCCCAGTGTTTCCTGAGCTGCCAAGCTGCTCCTGGGATATTTCTAGGAGATCAAATGAACTTTTAAGATACTAGGCCTACAAATTAACTTACACAACAAAGACAGACATAAGACTCAATCACAAGTACAAAAGCACACACATTTGCCGCCCCCACACCGTGCTGGGAAAACCCAACAGATCCAGAGGCCACCATGGACATCTCTGGGTACCTTGTCCAATTGAAGTCAGTCTAGTCTGTCCTCTTCAGAGAGGATTTATAGGAGAAGTGAAGTGTCCCTGCAAAACCTCCCGCCCTAGAAAGCGATACTTCATCCAGTTTCTTCATCTGGGCTTCTCACCAAAGCTCCATTACCCTAAGCCTGTACCTACCTTGAGTGAGTTCCAAATCATGTATACAGAATCTAGGCAGCTGTGCTATTGACCTGATCAAAGTCATCTGATCCTGTACAAGCCAAAAATGTTAGAGCAGGTAGTCAAAGGATAAGATCACACAATTGAATTAAAACTTTATTCTGTGCCTTATTTCAATCTGTCATAGAAATAAAGTTTATATTTAATTGCTTGGTCTCATACTTCTAGTCTGGACCCTATATAGACTAAGTTATAAGTAGAATTTTGTGTAGATGACATATGACATTTTAGAGATAAATGACAGAACTAGTTTGATAAGACTGTGCAATAGCTTATCAAATATTATCATTTTCAATACATAATAAAGATTAATCTTTTATGGAGATACTGAATAAAGAATTATCTTTGTGATTTTCTCAAAAAAGATAGTTGAATTCCCTGAAATTCAAAGCAATATAAACTCTAGAGTACAACTGAATGATTTCCATTTATTGAGTTGTTGACTGGTCCTGACACTGAGAATTTTGTTTTATAGGCTGATTCAATAACAACTTTTTTTTTTATTGTTTTTGGGTCACACCCGGCAGTGCTCAGGGGTTACTCCTGGCTCCATGCTCAGAAATTGCTCCTGGCAGGCACGGGGGACCATATGGGGCACCGGGATTCGAACCGATGACCTTTTGCATGAAAGGCAAACGCCTTACCTCCATGCTATCTCCCGGGCCCCTCAATAACAACTTTTTAAATTCACTAGTCTATTACAATCTTCTTATGCCAAATAGCTTCAATAATTTCTAGCTATTTAAATAATCTTTACTATCATCTACACAAAATTCTATTTAAAACTAAATTTTCTATATTGTGGTTGAATAATTTAAGGAACACTATGGCCTTGGAAATGTAATACATGCTAAGTAACACTTTTTTAAAAGTTTTATAATTGATTGACATTCTGTAATTTACAGTAATTTTAATGATTCTTTCCTATGTAATTGATTCTAAGCCACACACATCACACATTCTTACCTCTTTCCTGTAAGGATATCAAGTTCCTTTCTTCCAGTTCCTTCCCTCAATGTACTTGGTTGTGTAAATTATTTTATTTATATGTAGCAGAGATAAACAGATAAATTCAACATGTAAAACTTAGACTTTTCAACAACAGAAGCAATGTTTGGATTCCAGAAAGGAAAGGATAAAATGAAGTGAATAAATTAGGGCAAAGTATATAAGTTTATGTTGAAGGCAAAATTAAATTTACAGTAATGAATTTAATGTAGAATATGCTTACCTTTATACAACGTAGGATATAAACAGTATAACAAACATAATTTTAATATTACTTTATTGTTAAAAATATGAATAATTTATTTCATGATCTGATCCAACAATTATGAAGCTTTATTTGAAATTATTCTTTTATTTGTCCATATCATAAGAAATTGCCTTAGTCCTAGTCATATCAAGTTTTTATGTGAAATCTAGCCATATGGAACACTAAAAAGAAAATTAGTCCTCTTGCCCTCACTGAATGAGTTCATATTTAACTTCTGTGCTGTAGATAGAAATTCAGTTTTATGAACCAGCTAAAAGAGAAAGTGCATGGTGTGCTTTTTGGAGCAGTTAGATATTGATATATGATTTTTTCTTTTCCCAAGGCTAAGCAGAGGAAGCCAGTAATATGACTTTTTAAATGTGAGTGAAACTCTCATTTGAAACCTTTCCACTACATAACTTCACTCAATTGAGTTGATGACTCAAATAGACACAGGCTATAGGTTAAAATAGGAACAAGAGGACTGAAAACTCTTATAATAATACTGAAATTGAGGCAGAATATCATGAAACTGTTCTTGTATTTCAAAGTTCTCCTTAAGCAACCTTCACACTTGTCAGTTCTGCAATTTCTCTATTATTATCATGTTAAAGAAAATGGGAGGTGAGAAAGAACCAATAGTCTTCTTCGTCTGTACTTTTCTTAAAGTTCACATAGTGAAGAAAGCCAATTTTTTTCAGAAATTATAAATAATGTATAAAATATTTGGAATAGGGGCCCGGGAGATAGCATGGAGGTATGGCATTTGCCTTTCATGCAAAAGGTCATTGGTTCGAATCCCGGTGCCCCATATGGTCCCCTGTGCCTGACTGGAGCAATTTCTGAGCATGGAACCAGGAGTAACCCCTGAGCACTGCTGGGTGTGACCCAAAAACCACACAAAAAAAATATTTGGAATAACCATTTAAAGAAGTGTTCTCTGCTTGTTAATACAAGAGAAATGGTCAAAAACCAACATAAAATTTAATTTTTGCTTTTTAAATAAATGAAGATATACTAGTCAGTCAGAAGTTAGCTACATAGTAATATTCTTGATAGATTTATTAGTCCCAATATGATAACACTTTTAGTAAAAACTTACATTTGATTCTAATTCTCACTCCTTCATTTTATTAAGAGTCACTATTTGCTTATTTAGAAATTCTAATCTAAAAATTATTAGATAATATCAATAAAATCTCTAAATTTTGTTATTTTAAGTTTATTTAGGACATTTTCCCATTTAACATAAAGGTACATTTTTCCAAGAATAGGTATGAGACTCACATTAATTATAATATTGAACAATAATTATGTGTTATAGTAGGCATCATTTTAGTAAATTACAATATAAGAATAGAAAGATAAATAGTAAGCTGAAATTAGTACATTTGGAATATCAGATAACTGCAATTCTAGGAGCATATGTTCATGTCTGTAAAACCAAATGTAATCCAATAATTAGTGCAGTAAGAAATTGATTTTTCTGTTTATATTTGTTGGTAGGGGGCATAAATAGTGGTGCTCACAATTTACTCCTGAATTGACATTTAGAAATAAATTTTAGGGGCCGGGCGGTGGCGCTGGAGGTAAGGTCCCTGCCTTACCACGCTAGCCTTGGCCGGACCACGGTTCGATCCCCCGTGCCCCATATGGTCCCTCAGGCCAGGGGCGACTTCTGAGTGTATAGCCAGGAGTAACCCCTGAGCGTCACTGGGTGTGGCCCAAAAACAAAAAACAAAAAACAAAAAAAAAGAAAAAGAAATTTTAGAGGAAAGGCTTTAAGTTTATCTCCATTTAGAATAATATGAGAGAGGTTGCCCTATTTCACCAGTCCTATTGAACATATTACTGAAACTTCTTGAGGCAAGAAAAATATATCAAGGGTATCCAGATAGGAAAATAAGAAATCAAGCTCTCATTGTTTGCAGATGACATAATACTGTAGTTAGAAATCCCTTAAAACTCTACCCAAAAGCTTGTAGAAACAATAGATTTATAGAGCAAATTGGCAGGTCACAAAATTAACACACAAAATCAATGGTCTTATACAATAATAATGATAGAAAAGAAAGTAATACAACAATCCATTTTACATTAGTGTCACACAAACTCAAATATCTTGGAGTCAACTAAATAGGTGAAGGTCCTAAACAAAGAAAACTACAAAACCCTGCTTCAAGAAATAAAAGAGAAAACACAGAAACGGAGACATATATTTCTCAGAAAGTCTTCAAACTGGTTACAGTAACTGGGTATAGTATCACCAAGAGTAAAGTTCTTATTTCACTACATACCTGCCACCACAGTATTCAGATTTTTATGTAAATCATTATCATTAGTATAAGGCAATGTTTTTATTTCTCTGATAAAAATGAAGTAATGATAAACATTTTTTCTGTTATAGCTATTGAACATCTATATGTCTATTCAGTGTCTAGGTTTTATACTGTTTAAAAATTGAGATTTTTTTCTAATATTTTTGTTGTGTTTTGTGAGAGTTTTGTATATCTTGAATATTAGTCCTAGTCAGATGTATGACTTATGAAGATTGTCTTCCATTAGCTAAATTTCTTTAGCTGTATTCCTCTCTCAGCACACACATTTAAATTTAATGTAGCCACACTTATTTTTTCTTTGCAATTGAAGCCTTATCACAGAAGACACTCCTGAAATCAAATCTATGAAAATGTATCAATATTTTTTCAATTATTTTATGGTTTAATATCAATGTATTTAATTATTTTGAATTATATTTATATATTGTGATAAGGATAAATTTTATTTCTTTGAATATGACTAGTTTTTCTCATACTTTCTTTACTTGTTATCACCTTTATAATTAATTAACTGTCCAGCATATGAGAATTTAACCTCTGGATTTTCAATTCTATTTTCAGCATAGAGTCTGATTTTATATCAGACTATTTTAATTCTTACAATTACAAACAGAATAATGAAGTGATGGTGTGATGCAGAGCTAAAAGTCAGGTGAACAATTAACATTGTTAAATTAGGCAAAAATCACCTTTGCCTTCTTGCAAGTCTTGCTATTGCCCACTCAAAATTTTAGTGTCTGATCTTATCAGAGTCTTTGGTTCAGTTTAAAGGATGCTTTGAACTCAAAATCACAATTATTGTTCTCATTTTTCTTTATAAGTTAGAATGTTAATGGTTTGTTAAAATGTTTTTATAAATAAAAACTAAAAGGCCGCCCATATGTCCATCTACTGTATATAATTTTTTATTTTATTTATTTATTTTAAATCACTATGAGATAGCAGAGTTAAAATGTTGTTGATAGTTGAGTTTCAATCATTTAATGTTCTAACATTTAAACCTTTACTAGTGTTTATTTCCTGCCATCAATTTCCCCAGTTACCTGCCTGTCATCCAACACATTCTCAGTCTGCCCCTATGGAAGACACTCTTCTTCACTGTTCTCACCCTATCTCTTCTTTGTCCTTTTTACTTTTAGGTATTATGTTTTATAATGCTGTTACTGAAGTGGTTTTATGTATATTACCTCCTTTCAATTCTTATTTCTTTTCCAGAGTGATCATTTACAAATATTACTGTCATGTTGTTTCTTTTTTACCTTTACTGCACTTCCCACCTGATACTTCTAATTGTCTTTGCATATTTACTCAAGCAATGTTTGTGCTGCTGTTGTTTTAATATCATGTTGATGAATTTGATAATTCTATTTTTGTCCCTCTCTCACTGACTCATTTCACTCAGCACAATAATCTCCATATCTATCCAAGTATAAACATACTGAATGACTTAATTTTTTAATAGCTACATTATATTCCATTGTGTAAATGTACCACCATTTTTTTATTCACTCATTCGTTCTCAATCACTTGTGTTATTTCCAGATAATGGTTATTGGGAATAGTTCTACACTGAACATAGAAATGCAGATGCCTACTCTGCATTGTGTTTGGAAGTCCCTAAGAAAATAATATATTTTTTTTCACTCATGATCATTATTATTTACTCAGTCACTAAAATTAGAAGTTCTTTTCTGTTTCCTTTTTATTGCATCTTATTTACAATTTTTACCTTCAAAAAGATAATTTTTTATTGCTACTACTGTATCTATTACTATATCTTGCTTTTTTTCTTGCCTTGATACTCTAATTAAAGACTTGATATTTAGCCTTGAAACTTGATTCTACATATCCATTTTGCACAATAGCTGTAAAATATTTAAAATTCTAACAACCTTATTTGGCAAATTACCCAATGTTATTGAAACAAGTATCTAGGCATATTAAATATTAAACCAAAAATATTTAAATATATACAAATGAAATGTCTAAGATTAATACTAAAAATAATCTGTATTTATTTTTAAAATGACATGATTTATATTAAAATGATATTCTCTACATATACAGTATACATTTTCTTTAAGTATGTAATTAGCATTAAAGAAAATGTCACATATAAAATGGATAAATTATAATTATTTTTCAGTAGTGTGTAGCAAGTAGTTTTCATTATAAAATACAATTTTATTTTAGTCTTGGAATCATTAAATAAATAGGTTATCACTTTTTGCACTTTATACAGAATAACAATCCTAAAATATGTGAACTAGAATCTTATTGTCACTTACATTTGCATTTTCCCAGTGACTCAAATTATTGAAAACATTTCACAGGCTTACTGTCCACTTGTATTTCTTTCAACAAACTATTATTAAAGCTACACTGAACACTAAAGTAATAATATAGGGAGTAAAACTTGTTTCTTGCACAAGTTGACATGGCTCCATTCTAGTAATACATAAGGTTCTTTGAGCACAGTCAGGAATGATATCTAAGTACAGACCCAGGAGTAAATTCTAAGCATTATGTTATTTATTTAATATTGCTAACTTACTGTTCATTATTATTATTAATTCATTACCAAATATGTCATATGTAGGCGTTTGCATATATGTTATATGTAGATATTTGTATATCTTCTATAAACCTTTTCTTGTTCAGATACCAAATTTTTTATTTTGCAGTTTGTGAAAAGCAATATGAATTTTTAGTGCTTCTGTTTGTGCACCTTTTGTCATATTTAATAAATCTAGTAAAATGAATGCAATAATTTTGCCTTTTTATGAGTTTTAGTCATTTGAACTTTAATATTTATGATTTAGCATTTTTGACTTATTGTATTCATTAATTAATGTATTTATGCATTGTATTATTGCAATTATTGCTTTGTGTTATTTTAAATTAGTCTTTTGTATTTGTGTTACTCTTTTTTTTTAAAAAGAACGCTATTTAGATTACTAAAGAACTTTAGTATTAATTTTTCTAAATGTAAAAACAATCATATTTTTAAATTTGAGCATATGAAATTATGGTAATTTGGCTTATATTTTCATATTAATAATATTAATTTGTAATTCCTGCAAAATATTTAGAAATAGCCATAATAGGAAAAATCACGTTTAAAAAACATAAATCAACTACATATCTTATTCAACTTCTATTAGGTTATCACAGGATTTGTGTTCAATTTCAGCAACTGATTTTCAAATATACAAGGGTATATGGTGTTTGTAATAGGAAAAGGGAGGTCAGAACTTCTGTAACTGCCTACATAAAGGAATATAACTGCCTCAGTGGAAATTACAGGTAATTCATGAGGAAACAGAGGAATATGGGTCCAGGAAATACGACTACTTTTTGACACCCTGAATAGGGGAGGAAACTTGATTACCTGAGGACTCTGCAAGCTAGCAATTTGGGCTATCATAGAGTTCCAAGTATAAATCCTTTTTTCATCATTTAGTATTTAGCTTGAAAGTCAGTTTCAAACTACAGTGCCTGGCTAAACTGAGGGGAATCAAGACAGTTGTGTTAGTTTGCAATTTAAGCAGGGACAAGTGCCTGGCTATTAGGAACAGAGATTTCTGCAGACATCATCAGACACTTTATAATTTGTATATCCTGTAGCTACTAAGGTGAAGAACTGCGACTAGATAAAAAGGGAGTCGGAGTGATAGATAATACAGTTAGGACACTTTCCTTGCACGCAGCCAAGCAGTGGTTTGGTTCGCCATTGTTGTATGATATTCCAAGCCCTGCAACGAGTAATCCCTGAAAAATGCAGAGCCAGAAGCACTGCTAAGTGTGTCCCCAAAGCAAAAACAAAATAAAAAATATATAAAAGTCCCTACATTTTCTACAGACACCGATAGATAGCTCCTGAGAAATAGATTGCTACCGCCATTAATATTACTGATTAGCAGCTACAATCATCTGAGTCATTGAATGTAAAAGCCACTTCTGGAAGGGTAGTTTATTACTTATTGATGGAAAGGCATGTCTGGCAAAGTATGAAAAGCTAGAATCTTTTCATTTTATTGGAATTTAATAACTTTATTACAAATTGCCCACCATTGGTCAAAACTAGAGGAAATAGATATTGAACTTAGAGCACTAGTATAGCCACTAGAAAAGGTAAAGCAAGGGTGTTTATACTCATGGAAACCTTTTTCACTCAAAAATGACTGATGGTGACTTATTAATAGATTGACTTCTTAGGACCACACCTATGAGAATTAAAAATATACAAATCAAGAGATGGAGTGCCCCCTAGTGGGAAGATAAAACAAATGTCAAAAAGGTTACGTAGTTACAGATTGATGTTGCAACATAAAAGATGTCTTAATAGCTTCGTCCTATGACTATACAAATATCAAGATCTCTAGTTACAGAGGACTGATTTTATCATCCACAATTGAGCGGAAAGTTTCCTACCACCACAAAAAGACCTTGGGGGTGTGAAAATGAGTGTGTACGGAGCCTGTATTTGTCCACATGTTCTTCAAGGGTGGAGAGAAACCCTGAATCCCTTAGCCCAAGAGAATCCCCGTTCTAATTTCCCCAAAACTTACTGTGCCTATGCAAAAAAAAAAAAAAGAAAAGAAAAGAAAAAAGGAAGCACAAAACCTTGCCCTCTTTCCTTTGTTTTCTTTTTTCTTTCTTTTAATTTTTTCTTTTTTTTTTTTTTTCTATTTTAGGTTTTTGGGTCACACCCAGCAGCGCTCAGAGGCCACTCCTGGCTCTACACTCAGAAATCGCTCCTGGCAGACTCGGGGGACTATATGGGATTGCCAGGATTCTAACCACTGTCCTTCTGCATTCAAGGCAAATGACCTACCTCCATGCTATTTCTCTGCACCCACTTTTTTCTCTTTTTTTTGGTCTTTGTTTTTCATTCTTGTGGTTATTATTTGATAAGTTCTGGTTGCTGCGTAATTTTTTTGGTAGTTACTGGTGTTTGTTTTTAAATGCTTTTGTTTGTTGATTTTTTTGTTATGCTTTTCTTTTTTCCCCTTTCTTCTTATAAATTGACATTTATAAACTCTAGACTGACTCCTAGTTGTTTGTTTTTTATTGTTGTTATTTTTTTGTCTTCTAACAGAACCACACAACTTGAATCATCTTGTTCTGCCTCATGAATTGAGGGGGTAAAAATGGATGGTATCAGGACCAAGCAGTTATATGAACATTGAGTTGAAATAAGTGATCAGATTTAAACACCAAACCCAAAGTCAAAGACGACAGAATCGATACCTATCTACAACAAGCTATAGACAGAAGGGAAAAGTTACACGAGTAGTCCAGGGCAAATGAGGGAAATATGGGCACATACTGGGAAAATGGGTGGAGGGAGAACAAAGCCTTTTGGTAGGAATGACCTTGATTCATTGTCTCTATGTACCTTAAATACTACTGTGAAAGATTAGAAATTCACTTTGGTCACAATGAAAATTATTAAAAAAAAAAAAGATGTCTTAAGAGAAGTCTCAGTGACACCCTAACTTTGACATAGGATCTCTGCAAAAACTAAGATCTCTAGAGAAGTCTGACTGTGACAACCAAGATTGGGGAAAACTTTGAAGACACTGGTGTTAGACAACTTAGTATGCCCAGAGTCTGTAGTTGGTTTTATGGCAGGATATTTCATGGGTTAGGGCATGTATTTTTAAGTCAATGTTTTTTTTCTTTCTATTTTCCACAACTTAAAAAAAAACTGTTTCCCCAATTTAAATCTTTTAAATAAGGGCTCCCAATTTTTTCATAGAACCTTGGGAAACAAAGTACTTTATTCTACCTCATATTTCTGTGTTTTTCTATAAAATTAAGAAGAAAAAAAAGAAAAGATTGATATCAGAGGCCAAGTGGTTTTAGCTGCATTCATGAATACAAAAGGGACAGAACTAAATATTCAAGCGAAATCCAACAAAAATAGGATCAAGAAACCCAAACTATAAAATTCAAACTTAAAATGGGCCAGTTATACTGGAAGGCTGGGGGCAAAAGGTGGTGGTATAGAATGCACTCTGGAACATGGGAGGAGGGTGATTGACATTGGTAATGGAATGGCACTGATTCACTGTATGCCTGAAATCCAATTATGGAGGACTTTGTAAATCACAATGGTTTCAATATTTTATAAAGCCTTAATAAATATGAGATTGAAATTACATAATACATAGTTTCTGACAAAATGATCAAAATTGCATGCCTTGGGGCCGGGCGGTGGCGCTGGAGGCAAGGTGCCTGCCTTGTCTGCACTAGCCTAGGAATGGACTGTGGTTCAATCCCCCGGTTTCCCATATGCTCCCCCAAGCCAGGAGCGACTTCTGAGCACATAGCCAGGAGTAACCCCTGAGCATCACTGGGTGTGGCCCCAAAAAACAAACAAAAAAAATTGCATGCCTTTATGCAACAACCTTTGTCTCCATTCTGAATATCATATGGTCTCCCAAGCTCCACTAGGAATATATTTATTACCACAGCTTTATAGCTCATCCAGAAATGACAGAAAACAAAGATAAAAACTATCAAACTCCGTAAAAGTCAGTGAAAGCAGCATTAGTAGTAAAGTTTGGAGGATGGGAGTATAGCTTATTGAAAAAGTGCTTGACACCCTCCCAAAAGGGTAAAAAAATTAATGAAAATACCAGTTTGATTTGAAGGAAGGCATGTGGAATATTAATAGCGTGAACATTTTGACCATAAGTGTGTAGCTGAAATAGATTACTTATAAAATGATAATTATAAATAACAATACCTCAGTAAAGATGGAGGTCAGAAAAAGACAAGAAAAAAGTCCTAAAATTAAAGGTCAGTATAAGATTGCTTCATTCTAGAAAACTTGTCTGTGTTCAACAGTTGCCCCTGATAGTGTTCAGGAGAACATTTATAGTCAGTATGATGACACTGCAGTCATTTGATGACAGTGGGGTCAATTTCATATAAGACAAACCACTCAACCCCTGTACTATTTCTCCAATATCATGTATACTTTTCAGAAGAGTTTGGAAAGTTTTTGTTTCAGAGATTAAGTAAGAAAAAAAATAAGGAGCCAGAGACATAATACATTTTTGGCACTTACATTGCACTTGAACAGTTTGGGTTAGATCCCCAGTACCACATATGACTCTGATTACACCAGATGTGATCCCTGAGCACAGAGTCAGGAGTGAAACTGTAGGGCTGTCGAGTATAGCTCTCAAAAAAATACCAATATAAAATAAAATAAATTCTGGTTTTTAAAAAGTAAATTTCAAAGTATTTATAGATTACATATAAAATACAGAGAAAGCCCAAAAATTTTAACAAAGAGTATTAGAATTTTTAAATAATTTCTTGATAGAATGTAACAGTACAGAATTCTTATGAAATATAAATATTACATATCTATATATAAACAATGGGTTAAAGGAAAGGAACACTATGGAAAATTTTCATTTCCATATCAAAAGAAAATACCTAGAAGTAAATATAATGAAAGATTTGTAAAAGCTATACACTGAAAACTATAAGACATCTCCAAATAGAAAAAGTCACATATAAATAGAAATCTATCCTATGTCTGGATTAGAAAAATAAACATAATTAGAATGGCCAGTCTATCTAAATAAATTTAAATTTTACATGCAATTCTGAGAGTGTCTCCTGAGAATAGAGCTGGCAATAGCCCCTGAATATCACCAGATGTGACCACCAAACAAAAACAAACATTATGTTTATTTACTCTCAAATTATCAGTAGCATTTTTCAAATAACACAAAAATTCTGAAGCTTACATAAAACAAGATAAATAAAATTTAAAAACCATATAAATAGCAAAAGTGCTTCAGATCAAATAAAGTTGAATATAGAAGTCATCATTCTCACTGTTATCAATTTATATTGCATAGCAATAAAATGATATAATAGTACTAGTAGTTATACTATAATAAAATCTATAGCTTTAGTAATTATTGAAAGCAAATAGTGTGGTTTTAGAATAAAAATAGACATACAGACCAATGAAATATAATATAGTCTAGACATAAATCCACTCATGTACAGACTTCTAATCAATCACAGTGGAAATAATACAATACAATGGGGAAAAATATGTCTCCAACAAATAATACTAGAAAAACTCGATAGCTTGTGAAAAATGAGAAAGGAAGGAAAATATCCTTATTATGTTTTGAAATTAATTCCAGGGGCCAGAGTGATAGGAAAATTGCAATCATTCGGCCCAGCGTCAATTCCTGGTATCCCATATGGTCCTCTGAACTCACCAACCGGTAAGTCATTCCTGAGGACAGAGCCAGGAGTCAGACCTGATGACAGCTAGGTGTGGCATAAAGCCAAAAACAAAGTAAACAAACAAAAAACAAAACAAAAAAAAACATTGACTACAAATCATTGAAATATTAGGGTTTTAGACAATTTAGTGACTCAAGTATCCTTAGGACCTTCTCTAAGATCATTATTAAAAGTTCTCAGACCAACATCAGTTTTTTTCTAGAGAAGTGTAGAATTTTTCAATTGTAACAAAGAGTGCACGCACTTGTGTGTGTGTGTGTGTGTGTGTGTGTGTGTGTGTGTGTGTGTCTGTTGGTTATAGGGTCCACATCCAGCTGTGTTCAAGGAAGAAATCCTGATGTGCTTGGGGGAACCATACAAGGTGCCCTACCACATACAATAAAAGCATGCTACTCACTCTGAACTATTTAGGTGACACCTCAATTGCTATTTTTTATTTATTGAGTTATGTTGATTTTCTAAATGAGCTTATGCTATTTATGTTATGTGTCTGTTATATAAAATTCATTATTCTTTCTTTACTTGATGTTTTAAATATAAGTACTATATATTACATTTTCACTTTAGTATTGTTTTCATTGTTATCCATCTGTTATGTTGTTTGTGTTTCCATTTCCCTTCAGTCCCTAAGGGCACATTTCCTTGTGATGGATGTATTTGGAAAGGGGGATGGGACAGTGTGCTACACCTGGCAATGCTCAAGGGTTATTCCTATGTCTGTAGTCAGAAATCACACCTGCTGGTGCTCCAGGGACCTTATGGAATGCTGAGACTTGAACCAAGGTCAGACATATGTAACACTCTGCCTCCTATACTATATCTACAGCCTGTAGATATATTCTTTGATGCATTGGTTGCTTAAATATATTTTTCAGAATTTTGCACATTGGTAAATGTTTCTATTTTTATTCATTTACTTCTTTATAGCTTCATTTTAATGTGTTTGTAAAAATATAAATTCGCTGAAAAATATAAATTCAATAATTTCAAATGATTAATTTTAATGCTATTTTATATCCTCAACACCACATTTTAATAATTTTATACTATCAATTATATTGTTACAGGCATACTTTATAAAAATGTACTTCTGCTATAGCAATGTGGATTTGTTCCATATAGGTTACATCTCATAGAATTAAGAGGTGCATATTTCTATTTCCTTATTGAATTTACATCTGATAGTTATAACTAATATTGAGAGTAGTATAGTAAAATTACATATATTATTAAATGCTAAATAGTTTACACAAAAGTACCATTCTTTGCATAAAACCTTATTATCAGTTGATATATATGTATATATACATATACATATATGTTTACAGTTCCTAAACACTAGTCAATGAATATAACAACAACATGTATTTCTGTCTCTTGTTAGGCTAAACCATATTTTCTTTTGATCTTGGCAGATACCATTAAAGAAAACACGTCTTTTAAATAACTTAATTAGTTTTTTGAACTTTTTTTTATCTTTTCACATTAAACCTGTGCATTCATTTAGAGATGAAATTTATCTCTTGTAAACATTGAGCATTAGTTAAATACTTTAACAATATTTCATTATCTGCTTGTTTGGAGACATCTAATAAAGCATTTATACACAATGAGCATATTTTAATATTAGTTCTTTATTTTAATATCTCTATATATGTATATTATAGCTCTGTAGTCCTCATATTATAAAATATTGTACTTAGCCAATCAACATGTCATGTTTTGTTTTGTTTTGTTTTGTTTTTGGTTTGAGGGCCACATCCGGTGATACTCAGGGTGACTCCTGGCAATGCGCTGAGACCCAAAAACCAAAAATATCTCTCCTCGTTTGGGTTGGGGACCATACGGAACTCCTGGAATTGAACCAAGGTCAGTCCTGGATCAGCTGCTGCAAGGCAAACACCTTACCACTGCGCTATTGTTCTGGCCCCACAATCTAGTATGGTGTTCTTTTTTGTTTGTTTATTTTGTTTTGTTTTTGTTTTGTTTTTTTGTCACACCCAGTGACGCTCAGGGGTTACTCCTGGCTATGCGCTCAGAAGTCGCTCCTGGCAGGCACCGGGGACCATATGGGAACCGGGGGATCGAACCGTGGTCCGTCCTAGTCAAGGCAGCAGGCACCTTACCTCCTGCGCCACCTCCTGGCTCCCTTGTTTTGTTTTTGAGTCACACCCAACATGCTCAGGGGTTACTCCTGACTGTGCACTCAAAAATTGCTCCTGGCTTGGGGACATTATGGGATGCCTGCATTCTAACAGAAATCCATCCTGGATCAGCCACGTGTGAGGAAAGAGCCCTACCACTGAGCTATTGCTCCGGCCCTAAAGTGTCATGTTTTGATGCCCATCTTTTCTTTCAGGTTTACCCTGTGAATATTTTATTTACAATTGTGAGTAGGAATACTTATCCTAAAAGTTAGAATAATCCATTTAAATTGATATTACTTTAACTTAAATTTGTTAACTATGTTTTTACATGTACTTTTATTAAGCACTTTTAAATACTTTTACTTTTTCCCTTCTTTATGCAAAAGATTTAGGAAATTGTCTTTCTCACATATATATCAATTACTATTATGTATAATTATTTTATGTACCTCTATATTATTTAATTCTCCTTTAGTTTGGTTGACTTAATTCAGTCATTGTGTTTTCTTTTAGTTTTGAACATAATTAGAAAAGAATGTTGCTGTCTTGTAAAACAACTTCTACCAACCAGCATCTATTGATTGCTAAATTGAGCGTGAATTTCTATATATTTACATGGGATGTGATTTAAAACTTTATAATAGAATAATTAATTGATATATTGATATTTCTAGAATATGAATCTTTTTATTGAATGTTTTCTGTGTATTTTCTCCTATTGCTTTTACTATAGACATCATTTTATTCTCAGACTTAGCCAAATGATCTTTTTAAAGACTGTGTGTGTGTTTGTATGTGTGTGTGCTTTCCGTGAAGTTTCTGGCCTTTTATTTCTTGTACAGCAATGACAATACAAATATTTATTTAAACTTTAATTATTATAACTGGCCAACAAATATACATATAAAATTGTTCATCTCTCTAAGTCTTTTTTAGACTGGATTTGTGCAGGAGATCATTTGCTTTTATTACTTAGATTTTCTCTGAATGATTAGTTTAAAGTGAAGCTCTAGTTCAGGATATTTCTATTTATGTCTTTTTTTGCTTTTTGGGCCACATCTGCTTATTTATGTTTGTCTTTGTTTAATTTCTTTCTTTATTTTTTTCTTTAGATCTATTATTCTCTCTTTCAGTTTTGGATTGTAATTGATAGTTATTATGTTTATGGCTTACTCCTGACTTTGTGCTCAGGGATCAAGCTCTTTGGGAACAGATTAACAGATGCTAGATAGGGGATCAATCCTGGACTGGCCTTGTGCAATGCAAATACCATCCTTGTAATTCTCACTGGCCTCTTCTAGAGATTTATCCTAACATATAACTATATGTACATGCTCATAAAATTTTGGTATGTAAATGGCTTATAAAATTCCTCATATTTGGTTTAACTATATTCTCTAATGATTTTAACTTTTTCAGAAATTACATGGCATATTTTATATGTAGCTTATAAAATTCCTCATATTTGGTTTAACTAAATTCTCTAATGATTTTAACTTTTTCAGAAATTACATGGCATGTTTTATATCTCTGTCATGTGTCTGTGAGTTTGCATTTCCTTGTTGCTTTTACAGTAAGTTCGCCTTAGTTTATTCCCTGAGATCTAAATTATTAAAAAAGAAGTTATTCAAATCTTCAAGTTGTTCCCAGGTGTTAAAAGATGCATGCATTATACATACATACATATATATATGCATTATACATACATACATATATGTATATATATATATATATACATACTTGGGTTTGGGGCCACACCTAGTGACACTCAGAATTTACTTCTGGCAATGTGCTCAGAAATCACTCCTGGCTTGGGGGACCATATGGAATACCAGGGGATTAAACCACAGTCCAACCTAGGCTAGCACAGGCAAGACACTTTACCACTTGCACCACTGCTCCAGCCCCTGCATAATATTTTTTAAATGAGAACTCCTACTTACCCTGCAATTTAGGGAGAGAACTTGAAATCAATTGCCAACATTCAAAACTAGATCACTGCTCTACTAGGAAACATTCAGTCCAAAAATTTGCCTAAAACAGATTATATTTCTGGCTTTGGTTTTGTATCACAGTAGCAGTGTTCAGGGATAACTTCTGGATCACTCATAAGTGAAGCCCTGGAGCCTGTAAGGTTTCTAGGGGATAAAATTTGGGTAGGCCACATCAAGATAAGTCTCTTAAGCTTACTAAGCTATCTCTCCAAACCTGACTATCCAAATTTGAAAATGACTTCTCATTGGGTTTCTTCATAGTTGATGGCTGATTTAAATTCATTTATTTTACAGAATGTCACCAAATTGGCTCAGACAATTATTTATTTTTTTTTGGTATGACTCAATATTTATGTCATGAACTTAAAGATTTCTAGTCTTCATTTTGCTCAAGTAAAGTCTAAATTATAAAAACAAAACAAAACAAAATAAGTACACGTAATCTGAGATCTATAATAGGAGTAAAATAATGGAGCAGGAGAAAGACAGGAGAAGTAGAGAAAAAAGAAAAATAAAAAAATTATATTATTCAAAGCAATTGTTGGCTTTATTATTTATTTCCATTTATCAAATTATTGAACATAAATTTCTCAAAATAATGTTATTAATATTAATTATGTACAATAAAATTTAACTAAGCTTATATATTCCTGTCTATCTCTTTTATATAAAAATCACTGGGATCCTTCATTGGTTAATTGCTATTATGTCAAAAGGAGTAAAAGAAGTAGCTAGCAGGGGCCAGAGGTAGAGCATTTGCCAGAAAGACTGTGGTTCGAATACTGGCATCCCATATGGCCACCTGAGCCTGCCAAAGCGATTTCTGAGCTTAGACACAGAGTAACCCCTGAGCACTGCTGGGTGTGACCCCCCCCAAAAAAAAAGAAGCTAGCTAGCTATGATCTTTCTCCAAATTTTATAATTTGACCAGAGGAGTCCATTTAAGAATATTAACAAGTAATCATAAAGTAATTTAATTCACATTATCAGAGTAATCAAATACTAAAAATGCCTTATGAAAGAAATTCACAGTAACATATTATGTTAGAGAAACAATCTTACACTAAAATTGTTCTAGGCTTTTCATATTTTAAGTTGGAAAGTATTTAAGGAAAGTATGATAATAAAATTAACATATCTGCATTACACATACAAATAAGAGGTCAGGTAAATGTAAGCATTCAAAGTTTGATGACTGAGCCCAATCTGCCACTCTTATTAATTCAAATGCTCATCTGTACACTCCTTTTTGCTGCTTTAAACATTTTTGGGGGCCAGCATTTTATGATTCATTCCTTACTGTCTTCTACACTCTTCATGAATTTGAGTTATAAACTAGATTTTATTTTTATGAAAGACATTGAGTTGAAAAGGTCAATCAGAATTTCTTATCTTACAGAATTATAGGCTAGAATCAATGCTAAGTTACCCACCTCTGACATTTGGGGAGATTGTTCTTATATTAAACTAGAGAAAAGAACTACAAATGCATTTCACCAGACTTCATATTATCTCATAAGAAACTTCAGATCTATATAGTTATTTTACGTCTTCTAAATGTGGCATAAATTTTCCCATTATAAATAAAATTTTCTGTTAGTTTAGTTGTCTTTTGTTGCAATAGTCAATGCAATTCTAATTCTGATACTAAAAACTGAAGAATAGCCCGTTTCAAAGTGATATCTAGATGAAGAAGGAATCAGAAGTCTTTGCCTCTTGTGGAAGTATATTTATTTTTATTTATCCTGAAAAGAAAAACTTCACTATCCTGCTGTTCACTTAATTAACCACCATGTACTTATAACTATACAATAACTAGCATAGTAATGCCATTAATATGTAACTATGAGGACAGTATTGTTGACTATAAGCGCTCTGATCTTATGTATAATCAGCAAAGACTTGAAGATCACAAAAACATACAAGTTTGTCAGCAACAAAACAAGTACATTATTTAAGCACCATGCACTTTAGCATAGTCATTAATGGTAGATCACAGGAATTACAGCTAATCCTTACATACCTAAACTCCTATATTGTTTTACTATAACTTTTGGGTGTTATAATTATAACACATTGGAAGTAGATGACTGACAGATATGGCTGAAATAGCCAAATTCTTATGTGCATGTGACCATTTCTAATACATACAAAAATCTCCATGAAAAGAGACTTAAGTACCAAACTATTGATATTACAATAATATACTAAACTAAGGAAATAGGTGTACTGTAGACTTGAGTTGTGCCTGTAAGTTTCAAGTTTCCAAGTTCCATATTGAAAAGATCTATTTCCAGACACATACCTCTTTTACTATTGGTGTGTGGTTGCTTCCACATCTCAAAGTAACCCTCTACTAATCTCAGATTTCAATGCCTGATTTTAAAATCAATATCTAATTACTTTAATAAGACTATCTACTTCTCTGTTCTCTAACAGTTTTTCAACTTAAATATGTATGAAAATAAATGTGAACTCTTTAAAGGTTAAAACCTGATGGCCTGGGGAGATATGTCAGTGATCAGGAGTATATTAATTAATTCAGTTACCCCACTTCCATCCTTTATGGCTCCTTCCTAGCAATTCTGAGTATAAATCTCTGCTCTCATATCAATGGGAGTAAGCACCATCTCAGTATTGAGCCTTAGAATAATATTTTCTAGCCCAGATGGCAATGTATCAATAGGATAGCTGATTAAAATCAGTCTGCAACTACTATATTAATTTCCCCCAATGAATCTATTATAGTTTATAAATGAAATTATGAGTTATTTTTGTCTGTTTTTATTAAGGTGGTTTAAAATAATTACCTTCGGATTCACCTATATTTTCTAAATACAACATCCCTCTTTTTTCACTTTTGTAAGATGACTCATTTTAGAAATCTCCTGCCAAACTGTATGCTCATAGTTAACCATTGTACAAATAAACATATTAAATGTGCAGTTATGGCTACAAGTTCTCCATCAATCAATTCAATAAGAAAAATACATGCAAATCAGAAACAGAATGAAGAATTTCTTCATAAAAATACTCAATAAACTAATGAAGGCAAAAATAAAATTATAAGAGTCTTGGCTAATGACAAAAAGCAAAAAAGTGTCCACTTTCATATACTTGTAGGGTATAAATGGCAGTGTTGTGTTTGCCCTATAAATCTCCAAGAAGCACTAGAATATGAAAGTCTAGAAAGACAAATGAAATATTAAAGTAAAAAATGGCAAAAAATATAGACATTAATTTACTGGCTTCATATGAAACAATATACTTAATCATGTTCTTTACAGGCCTCCAGCTATGAAGCCCAACATCAAAATGATAGTCCCTGATTCAATAGGAGAAAAGTTTATTTTTCAAAATTTTATGAAAGAAAATCTAAAGAAAAGAGTTCAAACTACAGAGTGTCAGAATCAGAGAGTTTTGTCTTCTCACCCTGCATGGGAGATCAGGCAGTTTATTGTTTGGTTCCCTCTCTGTTCAGTTTAAAAAGAACCTTATCAATTTACAAGAAAGTAGAAGTCTCAGTGTGCATTTTAATCATATCAACATGTTGAGTATGAATAAAAACTAACAGGCATTTGATAAACTATGCATCAGGAGAGAAAGTGATAAAATAGACAAATATAAAAGATTATATGGAAGGAACTAAAGTTATTGGAGGAAATAGTAAAAAAAACTATATTAAGAAAATGTACTATAAACGTGAGTACATTTTATTATTAGTAATTATATATAAATATTATCATTGGTTTTTAATATTTTATTTCATCTATTCCATAGTGAATATGAAATTATATTTTAAAATATTTGCACATACATGAATTTATATGTATATGTGCTCTATATAAAATGTGTTATATATTGTAATATATATTTTATTATTTATGATTATATTATATATACAATGTATTGCATATAATATATATACAGTGATATGATTAGTATCCTGTTTATTGAAGAGAGAATGGTTAATCACAAATTCTTATCAAAACCTTTGAATTATCTCAATTATTTGAAGTACTTCCTTTTACTTCCAGCAGCAATTTGAAATTCAAAACTATAATTTGCATTGCACATATTGCACTCTAAAGTAGATCATTGTCCTTGGCACTGTTTAAGAATTTAAGTGGTATATACCTATAACTTTTTATTCAATCTTCCATTAAACCGATGGCATAGATACTGTGTTTACATTTAGGTAAAAAAAATCAAATGCAAGTTAAATGAACACAGAACCAGGTAGTACTAGTGTGAAAAAACTTAACCTCAAGTGATTTGATATCCATTCTTGATGATGAGCACCAGACATATGAAAGGTATGACTTCAAATCTTAAAATTATCTAAACTGCAATTTTTTCTAGAATTTTTCTAGAACATTTTACATAATTGCAAACATAGTTGTATAGAATTATTTTGCTCAAATGATTCTAGTTTTTAATGCTCATAATTATTCTAGGTATACATATTCCAATATTAAATTGTTATTTTTCCCAAATATGTTTCTTCAGCGATAGTTTTATGAACTTTGTAGTTTGGTTCTGGCTAGCAATAAAGCTAAATATTGTGTTGCCCTAGAGATATATTAACATAGTTCACACCTTGCTCTCACCACTTATTAAACTGTTTCATTGTGGGGAAAATCTCTTATAAGTTTTTGTATATCAGTTATGCCAAGTGAAAAATGTGATGCAAGTTTTAATTAGCTTATGAACACATTAGGTAATTCAATTATTTTGTTCCTATAAAGAAATGAGAATCATGTATGTGTGCAATAAGCATTCAGTTAATCTTAAATATTGCTATAAATAAAATTATTTTTGTTATAAGATACATTGGTTTTGTAATCATAGCAAGAAACATTAACAGATTAAGTTTCAAAGACTAAGTCATTGGGGAAAACTAATTTGAATATATACTATAGGCAATCTTTTTTTTTTAATTTGGACCACACTCGGTGACAGTCAGGGGTTACTCCTGGCTATACGCTCAGAAATCACTTTTGGCTTGGGGAACCATATGGGACTTCAGAAGATCAAAACGTGATCCATCCTGGTTAGCCATGTGCAAGGCAAATGCCCTAACACTTGCTCCATTGCTCCGGCCCCAAGGCAATCCGTGTTAATAGCTAACATCAAATAATAAAAATACTTACTTGGATGACATACTCCATGTAATCCACCTGTACATTGTACTGTTCCAAATGAGGTTAGCTATTCTATCTTTTCACAAATGGTATAGTAAGAAATAATTCAGAAGAGACTTGTACAAATCACTCTCATTGTGTCTTACATAAGTGTGGCCAAGGAACTTCATATGAATGTAATCAGTTAGTATGTGATCTGTCCGGATTGACTCTTTTTCAATTATAATATTTTATCCAAGTTATTATGTATATTCTTTTTTTTTACCCCATGAGTTGTATTCGATAGTAAGTGTCACAGAGCTTTTTGTGGTTTTTAAACATTTCACTCATTGAAGTACGTCAGTGATCTGATTCTATATTTTGTCTATTAAAAATATAAACAAAATCATGAGTATATATGTTTCAGTTTCTTTTCTTTTTTCTCTAATATTTTTTAATATATCCATGAAGAAAAACAGCAATTTGAGTAATTGCTAAATTGTCTTCTGTAGTGGCTTGTTTTTCATCTCTACAACATTGAAAGAGTCCCTGTTGCAGCATAATCTTACCAGTTTATAGTCTTGTCAGCCTTTTTTTATATGTAGCCATTCTAATAAGTATGCAGTAGTATCTTATTGTTGTTTGAAATAGCAATTGCCTAAAGCTTCTAGAATAATACACGCAGTGCTATAGTAATTAGAGGAACTCCCTGGAACATAATAAATATAATTCACTCATTTATAAAAATATAAATTGCATTTAACTAATGACATTATGTTGAGAATATTTCATAATTTTTATCTGTACCCTATTTGATAAGCATCTGTTATAACTCTTTCACATTTTAAGACCTGAGTTGTTTCTTTACTGCAATTTTTAAAGTGTGTGTGTGTTCTTAAAGGCAATCTTTCAGGGGGTTTACAAATATTCTCGAGAATTCTGTGACTTCTTTCTTTATTTGCTTAACAATATCCACTAAGACATTTTGATTTTGATGTAAATCAACTTTCTTACATGTTTCATGCTTTGATAAAGTGTAATTCTCTGGTAATTTTCATACTTATGCATTTATTGGTATTTGAAAACTTGATGCCTAGATTATGAGATAATAAATGGGCAAAGAAATATGCCTTGCATGCAATTCTATCAATTCTATCCAATTATATCTAGCACTACTCCCTGCCCCATTATCAGCCCTTTGTACTTCCAGGTAGACCAGTATTCCCAACAGCACAGGGCCAATATAAGCAGCCAAAAACTAAATCCTTGGGCTCTAAAGACCCAAGACTAAATCCTTGGGATCCATGATTCAGTTAATTATGCATATCTAAGAAGTACTATGATCTCAGTTGATTTTACATATCTAAGTACTTGGTTGTTTTCTGAGACCAAACCTCAGAAGGCTTGAATGTTAACCCTATAGCTGACATCAAAGTCTAGAATACCTAAACTGTGGTTATATAGTTCTAGATATATCTGGGACATAGGGAGGAAGTAGGTTTAAAAAGGACTCTGGGGAAAAAAAGCTCTATTCATAAATTGTATAGTCCAGGGCTAAAAGAAAACATAGCAGTGGACTGGAGATAGAGAATAGCAGGTATGGCACTTGCCTTAATTATATCAACCCAGTTATAATCCCCGACAGCCCAATTGTTCTCATACACACTGCATTCAGAAATAATACCTGAGTGCAATGCCAGGAATAAACCCTGAGCACCACAGAACATGTTCCAAAAACCAAAAGGAAGGGAGTAACAAAGATGCATTATTGTTTGGATAATACTGATGAGTAGTAGCCCTTGTTTATTACCTTATCTGACAGAAAAACAGTCATTTTGACCAATATGATTTTAAATATGGGTTTCTGTATATTGCCTTTATATTTTTAAATATATTTTTTTCTATTTCCATTTTGTTGAGTTTTCATTGTAGATATTTAATATTATCAAAATCAGAGCCCAGGAGATAGCATGGAGGTAAGGCATTTGCCTTTCATGCAAAAGGTCATCGGTTTGAATCCTGGTGCCCCATATGGTCCCCAGTGCCTGCCAGGAGCAATTTCTGAGCATGGAGCCATGAGTAACCCCTGAGCACTGCCGGGTGTGACCCAACCCCCCCCCCAAATCCTTCTCTATATCTATTGCTGTTTGTGCATATTCATATGTAATTTACATATGTGCATCTGTGTGTATTGAACATATACATCTCTAGAATAAAAGCTGCTTTGTTAACATTATGTTAAGGGTCTAGTTATCTCAGTTGAGTAGTTATATAGGCATGCAGTTTTCTTTTTGTGTTCTGATAACTCTTTTAGTATTAGAAAATGATGGAATCAAAATAAAAATGTTTGAAAAATACCATTTTTTCAATGTAATTCAGGATGTACAATACAGGCGAAGAGCTACTTTTAAAGTTTAGTTAAATTAATTTATCAGTAAAACAATATGGTAATGACTGAGCTATTGTTTAAAGAAAAGACTTTGATTAATATTTCGATTTTGTAATTGTTCGGTTTTCATTTACTATTTTCTTCTGATTCTATTTAGGAAAGTTATCTGATTTTATAAATGTTTATATTTCATCTTTGTTAAGCAGGCAGGCAGGCAAGTATGGAATTATCTCCCAATGCCGTGAATTCTTGAGACATAATAAAACCAAGAGATAGGATTTAAAGTGCTTACTTTGTAATTGATGAGTCTCACTAGTCACCTGCAGACCTATAGAGAACCGGACCCTCCAGTTAGAAAAGTCAAGTCAGGAACAATGGCCAGAAAAGGCAAATCAAGGAAAGACAATCAACATCCCCCACAACACACACACACACACACACACACACACACACACACACACACACACACACACACACACTACAACCACAGGACTCAGCTGAGCAAAGGCCCCACACTGGGTTGACTAGAGAGAAACCTTACAAACGTGAACTTGGAACAAAGATGCATCTGTGAGTTGCCAAAACATGCATTTGATGTTTACACACACATGCTGCCTGCATCTCCTCTCTTGAGATGTGGATTTTCATACTTTAAGTATGGAATCTGTACCAGACTTTCTCATACATATTGTCTGCACTTTCCCTTCTTTTTCCTTCCTTCCTTCCTTCCTTCCTTCCTTCCTTCCTTCCTTCCTTCCTTCCTTCCTTCCTTCCTTCCTTCCCTCCTTCATTCCTCCCTCCCTCCCTCCCTTCTTTCTCTCTCACTCCCCCTTGTCCTTGTGAACTTCATCTGCCTGTCTCTATCTTTCTGCCTCTCTCTATCTCTCTGTCTCTCTGTCTCTGTCTTTTTCTGTCTCTGTCTCTCTCTGTCTCTCTGTCTCTCGCTCTCTCGCTCTCTCTCCCCCCCCAACCCCCCGTCAAAGGACCTGAAAGACCTGCAGAAGCTCTAGGACAGACTTTCCTTTCCTTTTTCTACATTTCTCCCATCTTAGTCCAAAATTCCCTAAGAGAAATCTTCCTTGGGTGTAACTGGATGGCTTAATAGGACTGGTTGGATATGGGCTTTTCACATACTTTATAGCTGATGCCGCCATGATGACAAAGAAGGGAGACAAAGTGATAGATTCACTTTTTAGACTACAGCATCTGTCCTTGAACTTCACATAAGTCAACCCTGGGACTTCCAAGGGCATCATATGCTTCCAAATTCATTATAATTGTTTCAAGTGATTATTATTTTGCAGGTAATCAGTTGTAACTTCTATCTTTTTACTTCTAAGCCTATTTTTAGTTCTCTCTTTTTATTTAGTATGTGTTCATATTTATCCATTTTCTTGATATTACTCACTAAGTAGGTCTTGACTTTATTCTTTGGTAGTCTTCATTATTTCCATTCTAATCATTTTCTTCTTTTCTACTAAATTTTTATTTTATTTTTTTTTGCAGTTTCTATTATTTGTAGTACTATATTTTAGAATTTTTAAAATCTTTTTTAAATATGGTTATTTCTATTCCTTAACTAAGGAAGCAGTTCCTTTGTTGTTCCTATAAGTAGTTTCTATAGTTTTAGGTCCATCTATCCAATTCTAAATTGGCTTTTAAACCATCTCACATCCTGCTGCTATACTGATGCTGTTAATGTCTGTTCAGATTGTTAATACAGATTTATATTTTTGCTGCATGTACATTTATTATTATCTCATTTTAATATACATATCTCTCAATATATAGCTTATATTTTTTCTTGGTACTATTTTAGCTTGAAGTCTCTTTTATTGGATATAAGTATGTCTGTTCCTATCTTATTTTTAACTTCCTTTTACTTCACTGATTGTTTACTAGCCTTTTACTTTAGACCAACATTTATCACTTGAAAAATAAGGGACCTTTGTAAACAGCAGGTTAGATACTGTTTCTTTATCCCTGCAGGCAGGAAGTGACTTTTGCTTATTGTGCTTGGACCTTTGACATTTACTGAAATTATTGATATAAAAGAACTTATAGCCAGCTGATTCTAGATTTTATTGTGTTTATTTCTTTGTTCTATTGCTCTCATCCTTTGTAGTTTTATATCTGTCACTTTTGTAGTGATCAGGTTCCAGTTGTCTCTTATTTGTTCTTCTAAGTATTTTTGAGTTTACCTTGAGTTATATGTAACATTCTAATTTCATAAAATTTTCACTGAAAGCAAGTATATCTCGTTTGTTCTTGTGTGTACTGTGATAGTCTTTTTTCCCTGTATTTAGCTTCCTTGAAGATATTTTTATACTTCTTGCAGATTCATTTTATTTATTCATTAATTGTTTATAATTATGGATAATTATTTACATATATTTCTGTATATACATGATGGTTCTAAGTGACTAATCTCAGGGTTTATTCCTGACTCTGTGCCCAGGATCAGTCCTGTTATAGTTTGGGGACCATGTTTGGTATACTGGGAATGATCCAGAGACAATCTTGTGTAAAGTATATGCCTTAATGCTTGTAGTTTCTTTTTTCCTAATTTTAATAATGTAATTTTTATTTTAAACATATTGGGTTACATATCGTTGGCAATCATATTTTAGGTACAAAATAATATAAAATCAGGGGAACTACCATCACCAAAATGTCCTCCCTCCACCTAAGTTCCCGTCCTACTTCCCATATCCTCTCCCCTACCACCCCCCCCCAGTTGCTAAAGCAAGTGGTCTCTTCTGCATCTAGCTTACTACTTGGTGGTCTTACACCTGTTTGGTTTTGGTTACCCCCCTTTTCCCCCCTGATTGGGAGGTGAGACTAGTCAGTACAAGTTATGTGGATTTGTTTGAAAAAGAAAAAAAATAGAAGATAAAGAAAAAAACGTATAAATAAAAATAAATAAATAAATAAAAGAAAGGGATAAAATACTCTGGGAATGGGTGGAGTCCTTCCAGAAGTTTTCATTATTGGTTTGAGAGACGGAGGGGAAAATGAAGGTGGCATAGAATAACCGTACATAAAGAATCATCAAATGAAATATCCAGTGAGCATTAAAATAATACCATATAAAGGCCATGGAATAGAGATAGAAATGTGGCAGTAAACGTAAGAAAAGAAAAGAGAATAAATAAATATACAAATACATGGAGACATCCACTTCAATAGCCAATCCACAATAATGAGATCAACAAAAAGATAGATACATAAATAACGATAATAAAAAAAGATTATTTTGTGCATGTTTTTTTTCCCCTCTTGCAGATGCACAGTAAATATTGGGGTCATTTGAAAGGAATTTCCTTTGCCTAATAGATACAGGTTTTCTTCACCCTTGCTATTATTGTCACGGGATTGACTATAGACCCCTTTCAGGTTCATTTACTCTCCCCTTGGTGCTTTTGTATGGGAGGTTTCTGCTGTATCCTGGGTGATAAAATCAGATGTCTGGGAAAACTGGCAAGATTCAAGTACTGTGCAAAAGCAAGGTCCCCTGTTTGTGACATCAGGCTGGGAATCTCTGTGAATCCACGCCTGCCTAGGGGGGCCGACAGCAAAGAACTGTGAGTTCTGTCTTTTCTTTGTGTTTATCTTTCGTCTCCTGTCCTCCGGACCTCGTGGGAGTGGACCATATTGGCTCCAAAAAAAAAAAAAAAAAGCACGGCTGCTCCACTTTGCTACGCGGCCGCGCACTCTTTCTAAGGAAAGAACAACATCGTAACAAGAAGAGAAAAAAAAATCACACTAAGGACTGTGCTGGACAAATGAAGCCCAACATTTCTCTCTGGACTCTCTTCTCTGCTGTGTGGCTAGGCCCAAGATTTGATCCTTTGAGAGGCCTCATCCACGGAGGATTCCACTCCATTGTAGGCAAATCCACACACCCAGAAAGAGCGAAACCAGGGGAGTGTGGCTGCACACATCATTTAGGCAATGAACATTACTGCAACACGTAGAAAAACACACAATACAAGTGTGACAATGGACAAACAACACAGGCCAGCGTCAGACATAGAGAACGAAGATGACAATTCTGATGACCAGACAACGACCAACGAACTAATCAATCTCTCAGATAAGGACTTTAGAAAAGCAATATGGAAGATGCTGAAAAAACTCAAAGGAACCACACAGGAAGAAAATTTCCAGGAAAAATCAATGGTCATGAACATCATAAAAGAGAAACTTCCAGAGCTAAAGAATATATGTGATCAAATCCTGCATGCCCGAAGAGTACCAATCAAAAGAAACCCCAGAAAAAATACTCCAAGACACATCCTAGTCAAAATGACGAATCCCACAGATAGAGACATAATTCTGCAAACACTAAGATCAAAAAAGGAAATAACATTCAAGGGAGAATCCTTGAGAGTTACAGCAGACCTGTCACCAGAAACACTCAAGACCAGAAAGCAATGGTGGGATATTGTGACAAGACTGAATGAAATAAATGCTTCACCTAGAATACTGTACACAGCAAAACTCACTTTCCAATTCGACAGAAAAATACATAGTTTCACAGACAAAAAACAACTCAGAAACTTTAAAGACTCAAACACACACTTAAGAGAAAAACTGAAAGACCTAATTTAACACAAGAGTAACCAAAAGGCACACCAAATTTTGATATAAAGATGGCATCAAATCCCAGGACAATTCTTTCTCTCTATGTCAATGGACTAAATGCACCGGTTAAGAGACACAGAGTACCTAAATGGATCAAAAAACTCAATCCAACTTTCTGCTGTCTGCAAGAAACGCACCTGAATACTCAGAACAAACAAAGACTCAAAATAAAAGGCTGGAGGAAAATTATCCAAGCAAACAACACCCATAAAAAAGCTGGAGTGGCCATACTAATATCAGATAATGCAAACTTTATACTCAGAAAGGTTGTAAGGGACAAAGATGGACACTATACATTAATCAAGGGGTATGTAGAACAGGAAGAAATCACGCTTCTAAACATACATGCACCGAATGAGGGTCCAGCAAAATATTTAATACAATTGTTGACAAAGCTGAAAAATAACATCAGCAGCAACACAATAATTGTGGAGGACCTCAACACGGCCTTGTCATCAATGGACAGGTCAACCAGACTGAAACCCAACAAGAATATACTGGACCTAAGGAGAGAAATGGAAGAAAGAAGCCTAGTGAATATATATAGGACACTTCATCCCCAGAAACCTGGATACACATTCTTCTCCAATGTACATGGAAATTCTCAAGGATATATTACATGCTGGCATATAAAACATATCTTCATAATATTAAGAGGATAGAAATTTTACAGGCTACCTTTGCTGACCACAAGGCTCTGAAATTATTTGTGAATTCCAAAGAAACAAAGAAGAAAAACTTTAACACCTGGAAGTTAAACAGCCTCATACTGAATAACCAGTGAGTCCAGGATGAAATCAAAGAGGAAATCAAAAGATTCTTGGAAACAAATGATGATGAAGACACAAACTATCAGAACTTATGGGACACAGCAAAAGCAGTACTGAGAGGAAAATTTATAGCTTTGCAAGCACACATCAGGAAGGAAGAAGGGGCTTACCTGAGTAGCTTAATGACACAGCTCATAGAACTAGAAAGTGCTCAACAAAAGGACCCAAAAATAGGGAGGCAGAAGGAAATAACAAAGCTGAGAGCAGAAATAAATGAAGTGGAACCCAAAAAACAATCTGAAAGATCAACGAAAGCAGAAGTTGGTTCTTTGAAAAAATAAACAAGATTGATAGACCACTGGCAAAACTAACAAAGAAAGAGAGAGAGAGAAACTTGATAACTTGTATTAGGAATGAAAAAGGAGAGATCACTACTGATATGACAGAGATTCAAAGGGTAATCAGAAACTACTTTGAAAACCTCTACGCCACTAAAAATGAGAACCTGGAAGAAATGGATGATTCTTGAACTCTTATAATCTGCGAAGGTTGAAGGAAGAAGAGGTAGCATATCTAAACTCCTCCCCATCACTATTGATGAAATTAAAACGGTAATCAAAGGTCGGCCCAAAATCAAAAGCCCTGGCCCAGATGGATTCACTAATGAATTCTTTCAAACTTTCCAAGAGGAACTACTACCAATCCTGGCAGGACTATTCCATGAAATCGAAGAAACTGAAACACTACCAAATACTTTTTATGAATCCAACACCACCTTGATACCTAAACCAGAAAGAGATGTAACAAAGAAAGAAAATTACAGACCAATATCCCTGATGAATGCAGATGCAAAGATCCTCAACAAAATTCTGGAAAATAGAATACAATGCCTCATTAAGAAGATCATCCACTATGATCAAGTAGGTTTCATCCCAGGAATGCAAGGATGGTTTAACATCCGTAAAACTATCAACATAATACACAACATCAACAACAAGAAAAATAAAAATCATATGATCATATCAATAGATGCAGAGGAAGCATTTGATAACGTTCAACACCCATTCTTTATCAAAACTCTCAACAAGATGGGAATAGAACGAACCTTTCTCAATATAGTTAAGGCCATCTACCACAAGTCAGTGGCAAATATTATACTCAATGGAGAAAAACTAAAAGCCTTCCCTCTAAACTCTGGCACATGACAAGGCTGTCCTCTCTCACCACTCCTATTCAACATAGTACTGGAAATACTCGCTATAGCGATTAGGCAAGAAAAATATATCAAGGGAATCCAGATAGGAAAGGAAGAAGTTGAGCTCTCACTTTTTGTAGATGACATGATACTCTACTTAGAAAACCCTAAAGACTCTACCAAAAAGCTTCTGGAAACAATGGACTCATATAGCAAGGTGGCAGGCTACAAAATTAACACACAAAAATCAATGGCCTTTTTATACACCAATAGTAATAAGGAAGAAAATGGACATTAAAAAAACAATCCCATTCACAATAGTGGCACACAAACTCAAATATCTTGGAATCAACTTGACTAAAAATGTGAAGGACCTATACAAAGAAAACTATAAATCTCTGCTCCAGGAAATAAGAGAGGATACGGGGAAATGGAAACACATACCCTACTCATGGATTGGCAGGATTAACATCATCAAAATGGCAATACTACCCAAGGCATTACACAGATTTAATGTGATCCCTCTAAAGATCCCCGTGACATTCTTCAAAGAAGTGGATCAGGCACTTTTGAAATTTATCTGGAACAATAAACACCCTAGAATAGCAAAAGCAATCATTGGGAAAAAGAACATGGGAGGAATTACTTTCCCCAATTTTATGTTTTACTACAAAGCAAAAGTTATCAAAACAGCATGGTATTGGAACATGGACAGGCCCTCTGACCAGTGGAATAGGCTTGAATACTCAGAAAATGTCCCCCAGACATACAGTCACCTAATTTTTGATAAAGGAGCAAGAAATCCTAAATGGAGCAAAGAAAGCCTCTTCAACAAGTGGTGTTGGCACAACTAGTTAGCCACTTGCAAAAAATTGAACTTAGACCCCCAGCTAACAAATGTACGAAGATAAAATCCAAATGTAACAAAGACATTGATATCAGACCTGAAACCATAAAATACATAGAACGACACGTAGGCAAAACACTCCATGACATTGAGACTACAGGCATATTCAAGGAGGAAAATGCACTCTCCAAGCAGGTGAAAGCAGATATTATCAGATGGGAATATATTAAGATGAGAAGCTTCTGCACCTCAAAGGAAATAGCGCCCAGGATACAAGAGTCACCCACTGAGTGGGAGAAACTATTTACCCAATACCCGTCAGATAAGGGGCTAATCTCCAAAATATACAAGGCACTGACAGAACTTCACAAGAAAAAGACATCTAATCCCATCAAAAATGGGGAGAAGAAATGGACAGAAACTTTGACAAAGAAGAAATACAAATGGCCAAAAGACACATGAAAAAATGCTCCACATCACTAGTCATCAGGGAGATGCAAATCAAAACAACTATGATGTACCACCTCACACCACAGAGAATGGCACACATCACAAAGAATGAGAACAAACAGTGTTGGCGGGGATGTGGAGAGAAAGGAACTCTTATCCCCTGCTGGTGGGAATGCCATCTAGTTCAACCTTTATGGAAAGTGATATGAAGATTCCTCCAGAAATTAGAAATCGAGCTCCCATATGATCCAGCTATACCACTCCTAGGAATATACCCAAGGAACACAAAAATACAATACAAAAACCCCTTCCTTACACCTATATTCATTGCAGCACTATTTACCA